>JADAQX010000429.1:0-42829 GCA_015476325.1 Cardiosporidium cionae
GAATAAGTTTTATGCTTCATTATACGAATTAGCAACAATACCCTCCTTACCAACTAAGTAGAATCAATCTATTCAACACCTTACAGCATAAAAGAACTATATCAGCCGAAGTCTACGACTGGCAGAACGTGGCTAATTCTAATTCGAGCAGCTCACGGAAAACATCACGTTCACACACTGAAGCAAAAAAAAAGTTGTAGCGAGGATTGAAAATGTCCACAATGAAAACTTGGCATTATTGCCAGGTCGGATTGATGGCATATTCTTATTAACTCAATTAAGTACTACACATTACACTAGGCTTATTCCATTCCTATTTCAGTTCTATCTGCCTTTCGAAAAGAATAGCCTCTCTGCTATGCTTTCATTCAACATTCTTTCTATTTCGAGATCATTTTATTCAGATAAATATAGAATTCGATAACCTCGAATACTTTTATTTTATAATAAAAAGGATAGAAGTAATAATGAAAAATGGAACGTTTGTTTTCTGCGATTGAAGTGAACTTGATAACAGTTACCTGGCCGGCAAGGTTAACTTTCAAGTCAAAGAGAGCCAGATGAGTTCTCTGAGAGTCACCAAGCTTACAATCGATAATTTTTTTAAACACAAAAGTTATACTCTGGCATTGAATTTCCGTTTGTAATTGTGAGTAAAGTTCTTCTTCAGTTTTTATTGTACATGCGCGTGGGAATGAGACTTACAGAAACTAATAGACCAAACGCTGGTTCGGACATCATACATACACATAAAATTAACCTGAACAAATAACAAAGTGCATTTATTCACTGCATGGAATACTCGGGCTTGCCTGTACTACCATCTTCATTTTGAAAGGGTAAAGAGAGAGGATACATCTCCGAAATACCACATTTCGAAGCTGTAGCTGCTTGACTGATGCTCGGTTGCATAATAAGACTTATCACGCCATGGATGTATCTCAGGCTAAACAATCCCATGCAGGAAAAGCAATAAAAAAGTTGCAGTAGCAGTGTAAACAAGTAAAGCAGGAGTGCTGTAAGAACTAATGAAAGAGGAGTACAATTTCATCAAACTGTGTGAACATATAAAAAAGCTCGTCATGTGTAAACAAGCAATTCGATAGGCGTATCAGTTGAATTTTTCGATTGATCAAAAGTCTAACGCATTAGCTCAAGATTGCTGATAGACAGTCTCTGGTTTATGTCAATTAAGGGCGAGGACCACAGGTAAGCTACTTGTTGCAACTAGATTAGAAATAATTCCTGAATGCTAACAAAAAATCTGTAATTATTGCTGTGGTCATTTATTAGTTTATCGAAAGTACAATTGTCGGAATTGCATGTTAAAAAGTAGCGTCATATTGTTCTCTTTAGAAATTTTGTTGCATCATTTTTCAATGAAGAAGGCGCATTTCAAATGTCATATGAGCATAGCTCTTGGAATTAATTGAAGCTGATGCATGAAATCAATTTTTTTGATCTATCAAAGCACATTCTGGCTGTTCTTACATAAAAGCAATGCATAAAAATATTCGGATCCGGGATTAGCATTTTTAATTTAAACAGTATCGGTTGCACGTGTACGTACAGGCACACGCACTGCTCGATTTACCGTTGCAAAATTGTTCGTTAGTACTTGATCCCTGTTCATATCGAAGCATCTGTTGACTCGTGGTTTCTTGCCCGCTCTCTCTGTTACTCCGTCCGGCAACACATTGCTGCTCCATTAGTTGCGTACTTGTTGCACCTGTATATCTTTGTTTCTGGGTCATTTATTACGCCATTCATTCAATCCGTAACTTAAAGAGAGATGTGACGAAACGCGTGCTAACCTATTGTAGCGGATATATTCCACTCATTTCTTCTTTTAACTAATGTACTTTGCAAATCTACTGCTTTTTTATCGTGATGGAAAGAGGCAGCTGAATTCTTTTAATTTTTATGGTCGCGTATATATTTTTTTCCGCGTGGATATCTTGTGCTCGGCGCTTTACCGTTGATTTTGTTCTCAAGCGCTGTGCATTGTCAAAGATTGATAGTATTTGTATGTCTTACCAAGTGTGAAGATATCCTCGCATATTCTCGAGATATTTCTTCAAAAAATAATTGTGTGCTTATAATCTTTTGCCATCATTTTTGTAAGGTTAGCTACACATCTTTTCATAGGTATGTCTACTCGTAACTGTCGTGTCTTCGTTCGTAACCTCCCCTGGGATGTTCGATGGCAAGATTTGAAGGATCATATGAGGAAAGCCGGTGATGTTGTACGAGCTGACGTAATAGTAGATGCTGGTGGCCGCTCTCGTGGATGGGGTATTGTGGAGTATGCTGCTGCTGAGGACGCTAATCGTGCAATAGCAGAACTAAATGAAAGCACTCTTTTTGACCGCGTTATATTTGTTCGTGAGGATAGGGAGAAGCCTCGACAGGGCCCCTATAATACTCAGGGAGGTCGTGATTATCGTAGTCGTAATGACAATAGCAGTGACCATCGTAACTATGAAGGTTATGGCGGTGATCATCGTGAAGGCTATAGTGATGAATATCGCGGACGCGATAACTATGGCGGTGAACAAGAGCGCAATGGAGGGCATCGAATCTCGGAAAGTAAGCGATACGACCCCAGGAGCATGATATCGTCAGATAGTGGAAATTCGTTTCCGAAGATTCTTCTATCCAACCTTCCTTATAGAGCATCTAAGGATGAGGTTAAGGGTCTAGTGGCATCTGTAACAAAGGGATCCTTTGATGTAGAATTGGAGTACGATGATCGCAATCGTCCCAGGGGTTCTGCAACCATCTACTTTGAATCGTCTGCGGATGCAAGGAGTGCTGGCGAACAACTCGACAGCTTTTTGTTTGATGGAAGATCCTTGCGTGTGTCCTAGCTGTGTTTATCTAGTATTAAAATTAGGTTTCTTTACCGAATGTAATTGGAGTGGCTTTCCTTGATGTTAGTTCTTACCTTATGGAAGTGTCAGCAGAGTGCTAACTAAAAAAATGTCAATCATTGAGTGCAGATAGTGTGAGCTATTTAGTGCAATCATTAGACTCAGTGCTGTGTAATCATGTCATGTCTCACTAGTATACTCTTACTTTGGAATAATACGTTGTAGACGCAAATTCCCATTTTTTGGACAGGGACCGTTTGTCAGCAGGGATATTCTATATTTCTCCCTATCAGCTAGAAAAAGAATTATACAATAAAAGCGGTTTGAATTTATATATGACTAGGAATTTTGAATCCTATAGAATATTCTGAATATGTCATGAACAATTTCTTTCTGTTTCTTATGTGGTATCAAAATATGTGTTTATATGCATATTCGTCACTTTTGACTAATTTTTGCAGATAAAAAGAACATTGTTGCATTTTTCCATTACGCGTTACCAATTATAAGGTTTTTTCTTGAAAGTTTACCTGCTGATACGTACTTGCGTATATTTATGGGTTTTGATAATAGTACTTGCCCTACATCACAATAATTTTCTTAAAATCTGATGTATAGTTTTTTTGACACTTTCTATGTTGTAGTTTTGCATTGTACTATAAAATTTGAAACCTCTAGGAATTAAAGCTATAAGTGTTTGAGAAATATTGTTACGGGTACCCGAAAATCAACCAATTTTTACCCTTAGATTGTAGTATGAAATTATGGAATTGCTTTAATCACAAACACTCTATTATAATTAGATCATGTAATTTTTATTCCTTGTATATTAAGAATAAAGTCTATTATGACGCCTTTTTTGAACGAAATTAGCAATAGAGAGTTAAAATTATCAGGAATGGTATGACAGAGCGAGCAAGTGTGATGTAAGTTTTGTTTCTCAGTGGAGGGAAATAATTTGTAGCGCTTCCTTACGATCGGAAAAAAGACCTAAAAAGTTCGTCATTCTCTATCATTCTTTTAATTGGGATATCGTAAAAATGCCCCATGCAACAGTTTTACTGATGATTGCCAGTATTTCATTAAGAACTAGTTTAAAGGAAATGCCTTCTTATATTATTTGCATTTTTGAAGCGATTCAACATTGCGTACTTCTATCCAAGCGATTAGACCAAAACCGACCAAGTTTTCAGTTTGAGTGACAGCACCATTATGATTTTCGCCCAGGATTGACGATTTATCGCATTGTTTGATGGTGGAAGCGTTACTATGTTTGCTAAAAGAATTTTCCCTGCCAAATTTTTTATCGTTTCTTTTTCAACGACTGTGGATTGTAGCGCTGTGAGAGAAAGCAACATTTTGCGCCCTCGCAGCTGCATTGGTTTATTTATCGGTTGCACTGCGTAACTAGGAATTGTTCATTTCATGGTAGGTTCAACCTACAATAATATCTTGTCTAGTCTTATAAAATATGTGACTATGCTTTAATATTGTTATGATGGAAGGGATTTACTACAATGTTTGTATTCCAAGGGAGCAATACCGGCTTAACAGGTAAAGGTTGAACTGGATTTACACGTTAAATCCTTGGAAATAACGGTTGCACCATTTTGATAAGTCATGCTCGAAACTACACTGAATGTAACCTCGGCCCAAGTCATTTGTACACGCGATAAATGATAAATTCCTTTACCTTCAATTATAGAGATACTTCTATTATTTTCCATTAAAAATCGTGCCATAGGTTCTCCAACGCAAGTTGACGCAGTACCAAAGGAGTTTAGGAACAAATTTTGTAATTTTGGACACCCAAAAAATAATGACAGCATTTTCTAGGAGGAATGCTTCTTTGGCCTTTTTTTGCGTTTCGAAACCCTTCCGAGTAGGACAATTAGTGTATGTTCCACCAGTTTTAAAGTGCTTTGCTTGAAGTCTCATGCAGAGATAACTCTTGTGGTTAGGTAGTTCCTCAACTGCTTGTTCTCCTGGTCGATCGTGTATGAATTTAGATACTTCCTCTCCGTTTTTTCTTTTGGCTTTTTGCTCGCTTAACATGAATTTGGTGTGTCCCCTTCATATATTACGTTACTTATGTTTTCTTTGAATTTTAAGCATGTGAGTAGTTACACGGCTAGACTACTTGCAAAAGGTGCTTTTTTATTTTATTTTATTGAAGTTACCAAGTGAGCCCATGCAATCAATCCTTTGTAATTCAGTATCGTTTGTAATTTGTTCATGTCCATCATGCACTTTTCGCTTTTCTCTTATAATGCTGCACGTGAATCGTTAGTGCTTTGCACTTCCAAGTTCCGTGTTCAACGGGCTTCTCATTTTTCTTTCAGTGGTCCATGCCCAACCAAATTTTGTCATCGTCCCCAAAATTTACTAAACTACTACGTAATTCAGAAAATTAAAGAAAGAAATGCTACTCGTTCGTTATGCCCATCAGCTGATACCTTTTCTCCTCCCCAAAATGCGAAGTGTGAGGTATCCTTGCGGCATTGCTCTTGCGTGGGTAGAGTGGACTTTCCCTTCGTGATGAATGGTGTGCGATTTTTTCAAACTTCAAGCAAATCCCCTTCCCTGCCACCTCAGCAGCTTTGGCAACGCATTCGTATTATCGAAAAATACAGTAAAACTCCAATTCGACCCCTTACCTTGCGAAAGTTGCTGCAAGCAAATTATCAAACCAATTCTGCCATTATAAAGACGTGAGTATTTGTGTAAATTTCTCTGATGTTTTTATGTTCAAAAACAAGTTTCAGTATAGCTGAAACTGAGATTATAGATATTTTATTAGACTAGTGACTAAGAATTTAAAATTGAATGTTCTTAGAAAGCAGAGCCCGAAATCAACAACATTCAAAAACGTATTATTTTTGATTTCTCTTAAGCTAATGGCATGAAATTCATGCCTTGTAGTTTTTGCTTAAGTAACAATGCCTTTTTTGTACCGTACGGATTTATGATTTGTTTGATTGATTGGATTATTGTGGGTTTCATATTGGCCATTCGTCTATCTTTGAATTTAGCATCCTTGTAACTACTCTGTTAGGCAAGCAAAAATGAAAAAAGCTACCTGCTTTTACAAGTATACAATTTTCCTGTTAGATTGTTTAATACAGACTTTGTCTTACTTTTTTCAATGTGGGACTTGAAATATAATCGATAGCAATACTGTTTTTTGTCAACAGAGCAGATTGGGTTCGTTACGAATTGGCAATACGATTCGCTCACCGCCTTTATGATTTTCATCGGTTGCCATTTTTTGCGCTGGAAAATCCTCATATCAAAGAAGTTTATAATATTTACGTTAATACATTTGAGCGTTTTATTGCGGTGCCAGAAATAAAGACTATGGAAGATGAACAAGCCTTTGTATCGTATGTCTACTTCTAGTACTCTGAAATCTCCTTAATTTCAAAAACAGTTTCTAATATAACCTGTAGAACTGCAATTGACGTCATCTATTTTATTTTTTTTCCTAAACTGGAGACTTTAGCATTTTTCTCGAAAGCAATTTAGGAATTTTCAATTTTCATACCTTAGTGACATCTTACGCTTTGTGAAACACTTTGTATAAAGAAGAATAATGAATTTTATTCAATAGTGTGTTAATGCTTCAAATAAGCTCCTGCACTGATTGATCGCTTTAAAGTCTTTGTTTCAAATTTTAGTGTTTCCTATCCAAATCGTAACTCTAAGTGGCCTGTATTCATGTTTTTTCAGATTAATTGAAGAAGAAAAGAAGCTCCATGACTGCACAGGTGTGCCACGTTATTTTAATGGGGGTGAAATTCGATACCCTTTGAGGTTGTGGATTTTATCTCTGCTTTTAATGGATCCGTTAGTATTTGCTTACTATTTCTAATTCGTAGCAACGGTAGTGGCTTGAAAGAGGCCATACTATAGGTTTCCTTTACCCTCCTTCCATTGATATTTTTTTCAATTCTAGTATGGAAAGAAACTGTGCATTGTTAGTTTTTATTCTTCTCTTTGCAGTGGATGCAATGGGTGAAGGAGCCGCTCAGGTTGAACATGTGTGTAATCAGCTGAATTTGGACGCATTTTTGAAACGATTTTTTTTTTTTCGTATTGGCCGCACCGTGATGATTGATCATTTAATTTTCTTACGACAGCCTACGGTAAAGGGATTGCATGCACATGAACTTCTATTGAGGAATGCAGACGTACTATCTTCTGTTTCTTAATGCTAGATTCCTATTTCTATCAACATATTTTTTTATGGTGTGATTGTTTCAAAAAGCGATGCTGTTCGTGCGTCGTATTCATCTCATGTGGAGCTTTTACTTGAGAGATGTGTGGTAGAGACAAGGAGGCTAGCATTAGGATCTTATCCTGATATATACAGAGCTTTGATTTATCGTTATCTTTTGCAATTGCCTTCCAATATGGAGGCATTCGTCAGTGCTCTATGTTAGAAGCATGAGAGTGCATTATTTCATTTAATGGGACCACACATTTTTGTTATCTCATGGGGGCACATATTATCGTAAAAGTTGACTTTTTCTAAGCATGCAACGTTTGGTAAGGAATCTCCAGAAGTGGCAGAATTGAGACCCTCTTGAATACACTTTCGGCATACAAATTTTCTTGATTTTGAACGATGAGAGTGCCAATTTCTCGATTTGAAAAAATGAGTTTTCGTTACGTATGCGATTTTTTACATTCATTTTTGCAATGCTGCACGATGGTATCAGGAAGGATGGGCTGGATGCATTGACCTGAAGTGTAAGCCTGCGAAGATTCTTGAGGTAAGAAGTAAATACATCCTCACTAATTGGATTCTATTTTATATTTTTATGTGTAGGCTTGATTTGCAATCTTTTCATTAGCAATTAAAATGTATATAATAACGATAAAATGCTCTTCAAAACTTTATTGCAAATCGTGATGAATGATGGGTGTGCCATAGTTCGTTATGGGTTCTGCCACGCTTGTTGGAACATCGTGTTCATTCCTTATACTAGAATGATTTTTCTTATTCACTGTTACGCCTTTTGGCTTGCCCCTGCATGTGTATTTTCGTAGTGAGTCTGAGCAGGTTTAACCTTCTAGTAGAGCTTGAAAAATGCTATCTTCTTACTAAATATATATATAAAAATGCGTGTTTGTCTTACTTTTCATAGTGCGTTTATTGTGCTATCTTTTTTGATTTTTGAAGCATGTTTCTTAATTATTTTTTTCAAGCAACGAGCAGAGGAAGCTAAAGAATCTTGCCGCCTTTCGTATGGGCTTGCTCCGCCTGTTTGCTTATCAGGGAATCTCTCAGCAGAGTGTGCTTTCATTCCACATCATCTCTCTGTGATTGTCATTGAAATCCTAAAAAATGCCATGCGGGCAACTGTGGAATTCCACACCATTGCTAACTCTATGGTAGATACATTTACAGCGGGTAAAGAAAGTGAGACAAAAGTAAATAATAACCAATGAAATGCTGTAAAGCATTCTTTTTATCTATCGTTTTGGTTGATGATGTATAGGGATCATTAGTATGCGTTTCAGCTTGTTATTCTTCATACTTTCCACTCAGATTTTTAAAATGTGTTTGTGAAGATTTGCTCAGTTTTTATAGTCTTTCTGTTTACACTTGCTGTACGTTCAGCAATAGCTTATATTTATCAAGAAATGAATTTTAAAGAAATTTTTCTTCCTTGTATGGGATTCAATTTGAAGCGGAGAAAGATTGAACTAAGGAGGGAAGCGCGCTTCAATGAAATCTGTGTGTATTCATAATTTGAGAACTTTTTTTATTATTATTAACTACTGAATTTCTATTTCAAATCCTATGTAGGTCATATGATAGATGAGTCTGATTTACCAGCTGTCAACGTTGAAGTCCAGAAAGGAAAGAGGGATATCATCATAAAAATATCCGACAAAGGTTAATACTCTCTATTTTCAATGCCCATGAATTCAAATAAAAAATTGCTCTATTTTACGTATTAGAAATGAAATTTCTTGCTAGGAGAGGGAAAATTTTATTATTCATTTCCATCTCGATGTTTATTCTCTTTATTTTTTGCTTCATTGTGACTTGCATGTTGATTGCTTCTAGGTGGTGGTATTCGAGCGAACCTACTGGAAAAAATTTGGAGTTTTGGGTACGCAAAAGCTTCAGAAGGAAATTATTTTTGTAGTTATTTCTAATGAAAAATAGCTTTTTTTTCTGTTACAATTTTACTTTATCTGAGCCTATTTATCGTGGAAAAATAAACTTCCGTGTGTCATAAACCAAAAGTTTTTTTATTTTTGCTACAAGAAATTTTTCGTTTTTCTCGTTTTCAAGAATGCTTTATGTAAGATAAATTTCAGAGCGGAAGTGCATCGGCTTGGCATGCAAACTGCATTTTTGTTGGGGTGGTAGAAATGCTGAAGATAGCAAGCAGATATTATTTGCAATTTTGGGGTAACCTGAATTTCTTTAAACATTTTTTTGTGAAAAGCTTACGAAATAAAGAAGGATATCCATAAATTTTCTATTCCAGTAGGAATAGAGGCCCGTCTTGATTGCTTTTTCAATAAATCTCATTTATAGCAATAATTAGATTTGTCTATCCGATACGTTTTATTCATTTACTAGGGATGTTAATGCTGTGAAGGTAGTTGCTAACAATAGATGCTTTATGGATTTATTTAGGTATACAACAGTTGGGAAGGGTTCCAGTGATGATTCTAAACTGTTTCCTATTACTGATTTTGTAGTGAAGCGGGATTTAGCTGGATACGGTAAATACATTTGAGTAATATGTGAATATATTTACATTTATGGTAGTTATTTAGCATTTATGTTGCATGGTCCAAATTGACAAGTATGATAACTGTTACTTCATCATTTCAACATGATTCCTTCATTTAGGGTAATAGACCAAGATATTCCTGATATATAGAGTAAATGATAGCGCTTTGTTGCATCGTTTGTGCTAAACTATTAACTTCTGGGATGAGTTTAGTAATTCCTTCTATGCTTCGTTCTTGAGTGGTGCTTCATTCTGAACCTCCATACTGCAGTGCTTCTTCTTAGGCCTTAACTGAAGATGCATTGAAACGTGCTTATCTTTTCACTAAATTATATCCTGATAAATTTGTTGGATTTTACCTGTCCTGTCAGGATTTGGTTTACCCCTATCACGTGTGTTTGCTCGTTATTTTGGAGGGGATATTCATCTGCAGGTAATATTGCCAAAGTTATACTGCGTGGCAGCATTTTTTCAACTGCATTTTCTATGCCGGAAAAAATTTCCAATTGACAATTTTTTGGGGTTTTGATTTCATGGTTTGAGTGGTAACTTACATGGGGAACAGCTTGTGTTATTCGTGAGTTCATTGGTATTTATTAATCACTTTCGTTGCCACTATTTTTGAAAATACTTTTATCTCCTGTATATTTTTATAAATGCTATGAACCAGACTTGCTTTGGCATCGGGACAGACGTTTATATCTCATTGAATCATATTGGAGATCAGGAAGAAGCAATTTATTTTGAAGAACATCGTGACTTAATGAATAGTCACAATCTTACTGTGCCACCCACTTCGGTTTTGCCTTTGAATCGTTCCAGTTCTTCCGATCTTTTATCGAACCCTCCAATGAAGCGACTAATAAATTGATTGGACTTGTTTTTTCATTTGTGCATTTCTTATGTTTGCTTTTTTTCAAATTTTCACTTAATTCAATTTGACGTTTTTGAAATCAGCATAGCCTGTGCGGATCTTTTCAACAAATTTTTAATCCGCGCTAAGGTAACAACTCTCACATATCACACACAAAATCATAATTTTCGTGATCTGGCTGTCTTATTTATCGGATTTTACTGAAGATTCGTTAAATTTAGAAATCATGCTCTGGAAATGAGTATGCACTTTATTCCGTAATTCATCGTTTTTGTTTTCCTACTATCGATGAGCTTTTCCCTACTTGCTCGAGTGCATTACAGTATAAATCGATAATAGCGGTACATTTTGATAAGCATATGGAAAAGACGTCTTTATAAATGACAATAAATTTGTTTGTAACCAAATTTTGATTGTAATACTTTCTCTGAGCGGTACTCGCTCAAGACTTTCCTAATTTTCAATTTTGTATGCAGCAATATTGCTCATATTGATAAGTTTATTTTTTGAAAGACGTGTCTATTCTTTCATCGAATTCAAAAGCTACTCAAATTACTTAAAGCTGCCAAATTAATTACAACTGAAAGAAATCTTACGAAATAACATACACAAGAATTTACTGCTTTTACGGATAATTGATAATCATGATCCAAAGCCTGTGCTTTATGTAGATGGCCCACTAAATGAGGAAAAGTGCGCAATTTTCCTTTTACCTTTCCAAAATTACCTTTGTTATTCTCCTTCATTTTTCAAATTACGCTTTTCTCAGATTGCCTACGTTGTGATTATAGAGCAAAAAATGACCATTGATTCTCACTACGTTCACGTGCAATTGTCCCCGTATTGTGAAACACTTGTACTAATTATCCACCGCACAGAAGAGTTCTAAAAGAAAATGCATATTGTCTGTTATGCCACCACATGCTTCTGACTGTCCATTTCAAACGCTTGAACGCGTGTGAATAAATTTATCTATATCGAGCGGTCAAAATAGAATTTTAAGACCTTCTATCGTCCGCTGCATATTGAAATAGATTCGTTTTCTGTCTTTCGGTTGATTAGATTTATTCTATAGCAAAATACTTTTATATGGCTTAGCCGTACCTACCTCTATATCGTGCGATACTACTACTTTTTTCTCCCATGAATGCGACCGTCTAAGATTTCAAGAATTAAAATATTTTGTTGCATGTGAGGACTCGAGAGATTTTCAGCTGCTTGCAATTGTGATTCTCTAGAGTTGCAACAAAATTTGTGTAAGCAAAGGAATAAAAAGTTTATTCATTCAAGGCTGCTTGGTCTAGTGGTATGATTCTCGCTTTGGGTGCGAGAGGTCCCGGGTTCGATTCCCGGAGCAGCCCGTTTTATCGTGACGATAGAGAAGAAAATCGTGCGTAGTTCGGGAGAACTGTAGCGATAACCTTTATGAGACTGTAATATTTTAAGTACTATCATGCTTTCAACCTAGATTTATGGTAGAAAGGCTTGTTACTAAAACGATCAACCCTTTTATGAATTTTCATAAACTCCTCTGGATAAAGTACCTGGGGATGGATTGTCCGTACTGCACTATGCACTCGGCAAATCTCAAGTTATATCATATTGTAAGAATAGATGATATTATGTACCTTAGCTTCAATATTCTCGCGTACTGCGAAATGTATCCGCGAAATTTTTCTGTTTGATGAGTTCAATTCGATTTCTCAAAAAACATTTCAATATTAATGTACGCGAACTATTTTCGTTAATGCATCAGCGTATTTTTTAGTAATGAAGCTTCTGTTTTGAATTATTAGTGAATTGCTTTTCGTACAGAGAAACTTGTTGAATTTTGTTTGCTAAAGAGGAACCAATCATCAAATCTTTGCTTAAGCACTTACATAAAATACCCAGAGTACTCACTTTTCTTTAAAAACGAGGATATTAGAAACTCTCACAGCTTACGGATATAGCGACAGCATTTACATTGTAAATGATACTGCCAGAAACTCCTAAAAAATACATGAAAGGAGCAAACTGCTCTTTTGCTCCCTCTCGATGATTTCACTTTCTCACATCAAGTAATTGATCAAAACGTGAAGAGGTAAATAATTCACTAATCGGGAACTGGTTGTATCAGCGTACTCTCAAGCACTGCCTGAGTTGACCCGATCTGCTCCTAATAGTTATCGGAATAATACTTTTATGAGGTAATCAACTTTATCTCGCATTAGATTATTCTACGAATGCTTGTAACTGTTACAATGTCCTGCGAATAACGAAACCAAAGCACTTTTTTTGGAGCAGTATCTGTGCGCATTTTATTTAATCTCTCTTGATTCCTTTTAGTGTCGCCCTGCAACATTCGCTAAGTTTTCGGCACGGCATGATTAAAATGAAAATACTAGGAAAGGGCGCACACATGTATAGCAATGTACTCTCAACGCATTGGATCAAATTACGGCAAATTATTGTAGCGTTATAGCATTTATTCAATTATAAATATTCGTTGATGCATGCTATTTGAAGATTACTTTATTTTCTTCACGCACTTTCCGGTAATAGATGGATTAAAAGCATTTTGTTGTCAAAAAGATTCATAAAAATGAGTAGTTCTAATAGAAATCTTGTCTGTATGGATGATACCTCACCGGGTATGACAATAATATATTGTGCCGGTAGCGAGAAAGAAAATACGGCTGTGAATACTATTTTCGATAATAAGAAGGCCGAAAAAGTTGCTTTAAAACTTTTTTTTTAAAGGCAATTATTTTTAAATAAAATTGCGGTTGATTGAGCTATCTACGATGACTCACTCAAAGTAGATATGTGCAGTTCCGGAGTGGTCACTCCTACCTGGTAGAGACTCCAGTTTAATCCAACATGAAATAAATTTCATGCACTCTAAATGCCTCCAATGCTTTTGCAACAGAAGACATCAGGCAGAACTCAGCAAGAAGCGCTTCATTCATTAAGCGCAATACTTTTTTAATAAATTTCTGTTCTTTTGTGAACAGAGATAACAGTTTTGACTAAGAGATGCTGCCATTCATACGGACTAACAACTATTACAATTCTTGCGGAGTTGTACTCCACTTTTTTGAAGGAAAGTTTAAAGCGATAATGTAATCGTTTCTCACTTCTTGATGTCATAATTAATATCTCGTTCGTTTGGTAAATTGTTTTTTTGCTAGATTTCCCTAACATGAAATTGAGTGTCATTACTACAGTTATGTGGTACGCCGGGAGAAACTTGTGGATGGAAAGTGCACTCCAGATCTTCATTCTTGTACTTTTCTAGACTGTCATCATTCAGCTTCTGCAATAGAAAAAATTAGTTCAATGCCACATGGCTTTTCTTACTCGTAATTCATTTTCAAATATTTTGGTAGTTGAATTACAAAAAAGCGAGCAGTGCGTATGGTTACCTTCAACTTTTGCGCGTATACAGCCATTGTGGGCTTTGCATTGGCTGTGGAATTGGCAGAGATTCCATTTCCGCAGCAAATACCTTCGTCCGTCTGTAGCGTCTCATAACTGATGGCTAAGTCCCCAGATTTGAAGGAAGGTATAACACTTAGGCTATTTCCTAATGCGAAAAGAAAGTGCATGAGTTAAAGGGACGTGCTACGTCTTTAAGCAACAAATTTAGTGGATGCACAGATATTATTCCATTGCAGTGCGTAGGTTAGCCTAACCAATTTGTAAGTGATTTTGCACATTTCCAGATGCAGATCGACCGGCCACAATGGTTCCGGAACCCTTTTGTTGGTCCTTACTATTTGCCGGTGGACTCCAAAGTACCTCGCCATTCCAAGAACCATTGATATTTAGTAATTTCCAGGCCGATGAAAACTCTGTATCGTTTGTAGCAATTGTTCTAACTGGTGCGATATTTTTTATCCTGTTCGCATCCTCTCGCGCTGACTTTTGCTTCCCAGTGATTTCGTCATAAAAGCCAATGAAATTTGAATAAAAATTAGCTTGAGTATCTTCCGAGTCCTTTGAATGATTGTCAGGCTGCGATTCAGTTCCTTTTTCTATTCCCTTGGGACTATATACTAACCCGCGCCATACACCTTGCATGTCCATCCTTACTTTTAGAGATTTTGAATCCGGGCTTTTATCCGAAAACTTAGTGCCATGTACTTTTTTTACCTGTGATAAATAATAAAGGGAAACTACGTAATTTCAGCAAATAAATAAAACAGCATGAAAGGAGTATTTGAGATCCTTTCCGATAACGATACAGGAGACTAACCAATTTCTTTTTGTCTGTACTACTTCTTTCTCTTTGCAAATCTATTAAGTGCTGATATGATGCACTTCGAACAGCAATTGTAGTATTTCCTATAAGAAATTCGTCTGCTGTTAAGTATTTTTCTAGTGCTTTCGTCAAGGAAATACTGTCTTTCAAGTCTTGTGGAGAAAAGAGTTTGGAACAGTATGTGCACAGTTGGTCGATGCGAATAAAAAGAGGAAACCCATGCCTGCGTTAAATGTAGTGTCTGCTAAAGTAAATTTGCAATGCTTAGCCAAAACTGATTATGTGCGTACACGTGACCAGATAAAACGAGGACAATTTTGGAAACTTAAAAGAAATCTGCACCTTTCCCATTCTTGCGTGCATTGTAGGCCCCAAGGTATATTAGAAGGATAGTCTGCCAACGTATAGAAAGTATGAATTCAAAAATAGTAGTAGATAATGTTTGTGCCGTTGGATTTACTAACTAGCCTACACGGGACTAAATCTAATAAAACAAATATACTTATTGGATCATTCTCAAAACATACTGCTTGATAATTGACGATGAACCACAACTGGTACAATTTCGCCAAGTGGAGCTGTGAAATCCTCTAAAATTCCCATTAACCTTCCTGACATGCTCCTCTGAGTTAATTCATGATCTAACCTGATGCCTATATCATGAGTACTGCAGCACTGAAAACACAAAGCACATACAGAAATTCCTTTATCCGAGATTAGGCAGAAGAAAATTAGTATAAACAAAGATCCGTACGCGCATGACACGACGCAAAAATTCTTGTACGTCCCTAGTAGTAGGGAATGCAGTAGCCTTCGCCAACTCAAAACAGCTAATACTGTATATTCGATTGGAAAACTGTAAGGAAAAGGTCCTTGTATTCTGGTTGCTCCTATCTGATATTGTTATCTGCTGATCAACCGAAAGCATTGCTTTATTTGGATTTTTTTGAGCTGAAAGAAAGGTTTCCATCTCTATGCAAGCATAAAAAATATGATTACTACGACAAGTGCGGTGAATGTGGTTTACAAAACTTTTAACCAACCTTCGGAGGAACGCTTTTGTGAGGCCATAAATGGAATTATACCCTCATTATATGAGAGTAAACATCGAGCCGCTTGCTCTTCTAAAGGTTTATGCGATAGACAGCCGATGTATTGTGGTATTAGCATGTTTTCATTTTCCAAAAACAAGCGTAATTTGTACGTATGATGGTAAGTGAAGAAGAATTGCACAGCCTGAGTAAAATTCAGTAAATTGACACTACCTTTTGTATGATATCACAATCCCGAGTAGTCTTTTGGCTACCTTAGTAAACAATACCCAGTTACGGTTGGGAATTTACCAGTGCGCAATAGCACGAAAGAACTCCAAAATCTTGGTTCCTCAGGTAATTCAAGTTCGTTGGGAAATCTACAAACAAAAAGTGAATTTCATACGAATTACCCAGCGTGCTGCTTTACTAAGACAAAGGGAAGTCCCATTACTTACCCAAAATGAAGATATTGCTTCTCAGGGCTATGTTGGAAGCAAGAGTACTGTGTGGTACAAGTAGTTTCTACAAGAATCAAGAAAAAAATTGGCATTTCCCACAAATAAAAATATAGTTTAACAGAAACATCAATGTTTTTGAACGTAACCTTGAAGAAAATATTAAGATTAAGATATCAATTATTGCAAGTACAACAAATTACTTTCAGACAACGAACTTGTAAAAAGCTTGCCGCAGAATCAGTTATAAAATTGTAAATGCTTATATAAAGCTGCTCGGCAAGCGATTGATATGGATTATACTGTGTTTCGCTCATGGAGGAGACAAATTTATTAAATTCTGATTGTGGTAGATCAAGTAACTGACAAATCCCTTTGATTAATTTTGAATGGTCGGATTGTTGAATTGAACCATCCTTGCCTGTTTCTTGTAGAAATGCAATCGAAATTAGAGTACGAACCAGAACCCTAACCTGAATGCAAAAGTTTCATTCATCTTTTATTATTTTTAAAATTCAATAGAAAACTGACGCAAAGCATGGCTTTCCTACATCATCTTCCATAATGCCTATTATCTTTAGAATTGGCATGAGTCCATCTAAAAAGCTTTTGTCATGGTCACTCTCTTCTAGCCATGAAAAGTGTTGCTTGAGCAATTCTTGATCCTTAGAAATGTTAGCAAAGAATGCAAAGTATATGTTAAAGTGATATCCACTGCAACAACATGAATAGTTTTGTCTATGCAGCTCACTATTTCAGAGCATCGAAAATTTGTGCGATGAGTGGCGCTCTTCATAATGCCTAAAACGCGCACAAGTGACAAAAATGTATGACTAAAGACATTTTCATGGATTTGATGGCTTTGAATAAACTACTACACATAGAGTTACTCTAATTTACCCAAAATAGCTAGCTGCACAACCCTGAACATTATTATATGATTCGATGATGAGTCATGCTTAAAATTTGTCATTAATAAACGACTGTAGAGATCAAAGTTCATCAGGCTTCCACTCAAATTGAATGCAAGTTTCCATCTTCTCAGCGCTACTCGTGCATATTGTCCGCTTGTTATAGAAACTGTTCCCAATATGTCAATCAACTGACTCGAAGCAAGACAGTACTACTATTAGGTTTTAATGAACTGCGTATCGCTTCTCACAAAGAAAATACGTCGTTTTTCTTTGCTTACTTCATAAATTTCGTTTAGATAGATTTCGGTTTCATCAGGAAAAGCTTTTACATCATCCATTCCAAGCAAGGATAAATGATAGAGTAGGCGCGGTACAGTCTCGTCTTCATCTATAAATATAAACAAATAAGAATATTAAATTCATAAAATAATCAAACTACATAAAAAAGCATTGCTATGGTTGCATTAAAATAGTTGAAGTAAAATAATATGATAGAAATGCAGATTTTTATCACCCAAATATAGCAGTAAAAAGGAAGAACATAGCTTATACTCAAATGTGGAAACACCTTTAGTGGGATGCGCTGACACTGATTGTTCGTACAAGAAATGAAAACATCGCTGTTTAAGAATCAATCTCCCATTTGATTACATACTTATCCTTAATATGGGAATGCAATGCAAGTAGAAATTCCATTTAGAAAGTGCGGCGATTGCAGGTTTACTCATCTCAATATTAAATTATTCAGTGAGCAGTCTAGAGTTTGCGTGAAATTATGAAATGACTTTCAAAAATTTAATAATTGGATCCGCTTAGGCAGTACCTTCAATTTCAGGATTATCTTCAATTAAAATTGCCTGAGATGATTGATAAATCACAAGGTCATTCCATGCACTCAGGGCTGTACAAAAGAGTAGCTGAGGTAGTTTGGATTGAGCCATACTACTTTTTTCTTCTGTCTTATACTCTGTTCCATTCCATTTGAAGAGTGAGCTTGGGCAATCGTATGTACAAATTTGCCCTTCAAAATCACTTAACATTGAAATTTGCTCTGCAACATTCTCAGAATATTCGCTCATGTTTTCCGATTGCATGGGGATCAAAGTGCGCTTGCGGCAGGATACATAACTTTTTGGCCCTATGTGGGCTATCATGGAACCTGTTGTTACATTCAACTGCTCAAAGAGATTCTTTAGTACAAATTTGTTAGCTTGAAATTGAGTTGATGTTTCCGTAAAAAAAGAATCAAAATTTTGTGCTGCATTCTCTCTGCCCATGTCCGGAATAACTTGGGCATCCATTGTGTTTTGGAACGGGGTATCTTGTAATTCGCAAATCGTATTTGAATCAACTAAGCCAATTCCCTGAGTTGTTTCATTGCTCTCTTCTCTACCTTCTTTCTCTGAATTTTATACATTTGAAATATATCTTGAGAGTCTTTGCACTTTAAATGATTTATGCGACGTAATGCTGCTATTACCAGTGGTCTCGGAATCTTGACTAGGCTCGAGCAAATTCTCTGAAGATTTCTTTTGGGCCAAGGATTCATTGAAGTAATTGTAGGGTTCTCGAGTTATAGAAAAAGAATTGGCTAGCACCTTCTTATCAACAAATTCTGTTGGCTGCACCTATACATTTCAGGCAAACAAAATTTAATTCCATGCTATGAGTCTATATAATTTACTAGGCCTGAACGAATTGTTTAATTACCCTGTAATTTTTTTTGAATGTAATATAATATCATGTCTTTGATAAAGCGTTTATTATGATACAAATTATGCTTGTACCTGGGTTTTAGTAAAATACCCTGAGCTTTTTTGAGTGGTTAATGATACCGAATCCCGAGATGTATTATCATTCGAGCCTAACTTATTAAACGACGACTTAGAGCCAATAGGGCGAACTAATGGCATGTTCATTTTCTTCATTGGAGCAACGGTAGACTTAATCAGTGGTGACTGTGGAATTGGGGATGAATCCACTTTATTAGCAGTTGTATCGGGAGCAGCATCTTGATTGTAAACTGAATCGCTACTTTGTTCCATTTTAGGCTCATGAAGTTATACAGAAAATATGATTTACGCCAATCGTGAGCATAGTAGTTCCTTCTAAGTATAAAATTTATTGGTAAAATTTCAAGACCTGCTATCCCGATGACTTTTGCCGTTTATATTTTATTTTACACTTCTATTCTGTGTCTATTTGCATGTGATAGCCTTGCGAAGCGGTTCTTATCGAAAGTATGAAATCTTATTGTTGAGCTACATCACGATGAATACATTTCAATATTGTCGTTTGAAATGCACAATGGAAAACCTAAAAATGGTAAAGCAACGCAAATTCATGCGACATCTTAAGAAGGCTACGAAATAGTGAATTTTGTTCACTAGATTCCAGTTTGCAGTTGAGAGGTTCTGAACATCAAAAATCCTTTTCCAATATGCACAAACCGTCTTCACTTAGGCCTATAATTTTGTAAAAAATTTTGAAATTACTTTTAAAATTGTCTTATGAAACTTATTTTCTCAAGTATATTTCAGTATATACTTTCAATACCCTGGACGAATACTTTGTGTATATCTCAATTTTATTCACTAAACATTGATTGCTCATCGCTGCGATTCAACCGAAAGGAAATCATCAGTTTCAGCGAAGAAAGTATTGCGCATCTGAAAGATTTTGCTGCATTCCAAGCTTAGAGAGAGAGGTTTAAAAATTCATCCAAACGATTCTTCCACCCATCGAGAAAACATAGTCACCCTATCAGTATGAAGTCCGCCACTGGAGATAAGCGGCGCTTTTATGACTGCATGTTAACGTTGTCATAAGGATGTGAAAATTCATTATGCTTCGGAAAAGTTACTTTTTTAAGAAGTTTATTTATTCTTGACCTCGAAGAGCAGAAAGGGAAAAATGGAAGCATTCGTAGACATGCATTCAAAATAGCCCAAAATTTGAAAACTACATATCCTCAATACTGCATCTTCGTAGTTTTTTATTGAAATGCAGAGATGGGATTTTCCTTTTTCAAGTGGCCGAGATTAGTTTTTTGCGTATCGAAGTTTATTTCAGTCGCTTGGATAGGAAATTTTCTAAGTGCCACCAAAAAGGCAAAATTTTTGAACGCTCTAGGAAGAAAGGGACAGAAAGAAGTATTACAGCGACGTTCGATACAGCAGATGAATACTCTATGCACTTGCTATGATGCGTATAATAGCTTTGGAGAGCTATGCAAAGAGCTGATCAATTTTTTTTTAAATTACTTCGTTAACAATATTCGTGTGTAGCAAATTGATCTATCATATTGGGCTGCAGTCACGATTATCTTTTTTATGTTCTCTTTAACTTTTACTGAAAAACTGCAGGATAATTTAGAAGTAGTTAGTATTTACTTCGATGTTCTTTGATCGTATAGTAAATTCAAGCCTTTTTCTTTCTACCTTGGTCTTTACAGCAGACATAATGCTCGACAGAAATCACTAAGTAAAAGATGTTTTATTGCACACTTTTCGTGGCAGCGCGGCACATCAAAATGCCAGTATCAGGTTTAGTTGATCGTTTGAGTAATATTTTGTAACAAAGCTTCTGATTTCTATGCTTTTCGGGTTTTAATATTTTTGTTGAAATAGTAAAGAAGCCCATTGCTCCATAAAATATAACAATGTGCAACGAATAGGCATTCTAAACAGTGCTAGTATATCACCAGTTCGCAAATTAATAATGCGCCTAATGTAACGTATTCACTAAGTTACATTCAAGAAGTAGCCGCTATTGACGCCATTCGCTATAATTGTAGGAAACTTTTCATAGAGCTCTATCTGCCTTTTCTATTAGAGAAAAGCCAAACTTTGTGGAAATGTAGTTGTTGAGAATGCGCATAACTTACTCTATGAGCTTAACTTTTGCGTTACATTTAGTCTATTTTTTGAATTACCATTTTACGCCCATTAGAGAACGATCAATAAAAAATATTGCGTGGTCATCCCCATCGAGAAAAAGACTCTTTTGGTTTTGTTTCCAACGAGAAAAACGTTCAGCAACATGTTATCCTTTCTTCAAAGAAGTAATGGGTGAAAAAATGACTGCAGTAATCAAACCTCTTGCTTAAGCGATTAACCTTCACAAAATTATGCATACAATGGTCAAGAATTTTCACTTTACAGGGTATAATCAGCAAAATCAGGAACCTGTAAAAAAGTGCATTTTATGAAGTATCGTGAAATAAACACAATATGATTGTACCATATTCCATTTACAGTTTTTCATTTTATCCAACCACAATTCCTACAAGCTACGCTGTATTTAGTAACTTGATTTAACAAATTAGATCTAAGTGTAAGTCAAATTGTGCACAATGAAGAATCATTCTACAGGAAACCCACAGTGTGAAGCACTATTGTTACAAATCCTTCCTCCATGCCAGTGTTACTTTCACTCAAAATATCGTCAGATATTTCAGAATAACACTTTTTAATTGAACCTCTGCAGTACCCGTGCTACATGCAGAATAGCTTATTAATAGAATTGTCAGCGAATGCTAAAGATAGTATTCACGAGAGCAAAAGGTGAAAAAAATATTTTGCTTACTTATCGAAAAAAGGAAGAGATTAAAAAGTTATTACCAGTATAACGGAGTACAAAAAAGCTTGCTTTTTCATTTATCTTTCTACTAAAACATTTTAAAGGCATCAACTTAAAAAAAATTTACTTATACTCACATATTTTGTGACAATATGTTTTGAATAATTACATACCATCTAGCAGGCTTATGTTATTCAGCTATTCAATCATATCATTTTCCATAGAAGTATTTTTCCGTTTCAAAGCAGACTTTTTTTTTCTAAATAAAAAGGAATTACTCGCAAACATGATGATTGGCAGCAAGAGAGAAAATTAAAGTTGCTGCATTTTAATTTTTTTGGGAAATGATGAGCGCTGACAAACCTTGAGAGCTTGTGTAATACATAGCAACTTTTGTCTTTATTACCTTGAATTCATAGCTAAGTCTCATTTGAGTATACAAAAATCCACAGCAAAATCCACTCCTTTTTCACTGATTTTATGGTAGCTTACCGTAGTAGTACCTTCTATGAAATGCATACTTTATTTAGTCGTGTAAGCAGCAGTTTTGAGTTATCCAATGTGAAGCATATACAAGATAGTCTAATTTACATCTACTGTGCTTAGAATAGTTCCATTCAAGTATCTATTCACCGTATTTAGTGGCAGATTTTAATTTAATCCTGCTTTCCTGGTCATGCTAACAAAGAAAACAACCCTTCCTACACAATAGCTAAATACTAGATAATAAGCTATCCTTAGACAAAATATATAAACGTGGCTACCATTAGCAGAAACCAATGCAGACAAAATCATTTAGTTAATGTTTAAAAGTAAAAAGAGTAAGAAACTAAATGCCCTTTACTCCAAATTTTATTTCTACACCTTTCGTGCTAGAAATACAAATAAAATAGTAAATAATACCTCCATACTCCTATTAGATGCAAAAGATTGATAAAAAGAGAACGACGAAGGCAAGATGCAACCCCAAATCTAGAACAAAAAGAATACAAACGATAACAAATAATTCTAATTATTTGCTTCTTATTGAACTATAATTGCCCACCATACAGATCAAAAAATTAGTCTATTTCTAGACACTTAAATTTGATTTATTTTCATACTTCTTCTAATTCATTTCATGGAGGAGCTTAGCTAAGTTTCATCATTGGGACCATCACAAAATATATTTAGCGGTCAAAATTTCTCTAAAAGAAACGATCATGTTAGGAAATTTAATGGTGTGCGTCAATAAGAGTTTTCCAGTGGGTTGATTCTAAAATTCTGTATTATAGACGCATAGAGAATAAAAGTGGTAAACCAAGAAAATTATTTACAGTGCTAGGAATACTGCTACAATAATAAAAACGTATAATTCAGTAGCAGCGTCTATGTTAGGAAGCAGTAAGAGTGGATTTAGATTCCCTCTTATAATTTTAATTTTATCCCATCAATTAGTATCAAGTCAACGTAAAAAATGCGTAAAGTCAAGGGTTAGTATCAAACAGTAAAAAAAGCTGAATAAAAGTATACTCTTAGGTAGAGATCCATATATACATAATGCATATTGCAAAAATGTATTTCGTAGCTAGTAAAGGAATGCTTACTAAAAATAGCAGTCAGAATTAAATTTTGTTTTTTGCATAAATGAACACGATTTTTTTCCAGTTCAATATGTATTTGATGAAATTTGTGGACTATCGCATTGGATTCAAAAAATTAAATAAGACTGCTTCATAAAATATCGCTCTCTACTTTGAATGCTACGTCTCATTTATCCAATTAAACAATGAGCATTGGCAAAGAACCACTGTAGAGCATTTTTTGAAAATTATAACCAAAAAATGAAGAAAATCACGCGAGCTCGTTGAAGCATTGCAAAATTTCAAAAAAATAAAGAGACGAAGCTAAGCCATTTAAGTAAAAATAAACATTAGCACGGCTACAAAATAATGAAGGGCAGACCGCATAGAGTGGATTAATCCCCCAGTAAAATGATAAGGTCGAAAGCGTCGAAGATGTAGCACACTCCGGGGACTGAAAATATATATATACACGTTGCATAGTCAAAATTTTAAACGAGAGAAACAGAGATAATTGTCTTCTCAAATCGATAAACTGCGTAGACTCTTAAAGATTCACTTTTTTCCTTTTACTCGTAAGTTCTTCTTACCGTCGTTTGCTTATAGAGTTTGGAACAGTAAGACTTTCCTACAAAAATATGAAAGATTTTGACCTTTTCTAAATCGTAAGATCGCACCCTATTTTAGTGTCAGTTTGGTATAGTTTACCTCACAAACACGTTCTCTCACTCAGATAGGTTCACAGCCATAATCTCAGTTATGCTAATTAGGATTTTTTAAGCTCCTTTTCACATAGCAAGGCTGATAATCTCAAATGCCTCACCATTTTACGTCTACGCTCACTCCCTGAAAATTTCACCCTCTCTCTCATTTTTTTCTCCTTTTCGCTCATTTTTTCCACACGTATGAGAAATTATTTCACATGGAATGCGTCAAAACAATGCCATTGCCTGCCTTCCCCTCCTTTGCTTCTACAACATCTCTTCCCCTAGTATATTATACAATATGACCTCTTTTTATGCCGCATACAGAGGGCTTGTTTTTGCGAGCATTTGATACATTGTGGATAAAATTGTTGAGGAAGATATTGCGTTCCATAAAATATATATCGAGAGAATCCTCGAATTTTTCCAAAAAAAGTACGATTATAACGAATTACAGAGGCACGAGGAGGCTGATGATCCGCTATCCACTCTACACCTTTCTTCTTTTGACCACACGTATGACAGCCGGCTAATTCACCCAAGCGTTTAATAACTGCACGTATCTCCGTACTGGCATAATTTAAGTCTGCTTTAGGGCTTAATTCTGAACGACTAAAGGCACCTGGAGCCATTAAACTACTTGGAGAAAAACAATAAAACCTGAAGAGTCAAAAAGAAGCAAGAAACTTCCAAAATGTTAGCACAGCACTCCACGCATATAGGCTCACCTCTTAAGTAGAATACAATGAAGAAAGTCTAACAAAATAGCAGCAGAGGGATAGAGAAAAGAGTGAGAAGATGCACTGTAAAACTACTCCATGCTGAAAAGTAGAAAACAGTAAAGAGTAGAAAAGAGGCGTGCACCCCCAAAGTACAGAAAGAATTAGTAAAAATAAACATCCCAAGTAAAATATGTAAAGCGAATAGAGAATGCAGGGTTGTTTAAACCAGAAATTTCAAGATTTCAACGGTCAGATATTCGAATTTCGTGCTTAAAATCCCCACAAAGATGCTCTATACTTCCCACAAACTGCTTGTATTCTTTCACCCCATCATTTTTCTTTGAAACGAGACAAAAAGAAAAAATACATCCAGCAACTGGGTGAGAATACAAAAGAGGATGCCAGTGTGGATACTCAAGAGTAAATGAGTGAGAAACTTAAAGATTTCATCATGAAACGTTGATGAGACTATCAAAGAAGTTACTGAATGTTACTGAGACTGTTATAGAGAATATCAAGGAGTAAATCATGGAAAGCTATTACCGTACCGTCCACCTAATAAAGAAAAGACAATGACACCCATAATGCCTTCTTTGATTCCATGCAAAGAAAACACATTTTGGTATAATGGTGACAAAAAATATTCCTGCATCACGTTTCCTTTGTTTCTTCGACCGTCATTAAATAGTGAAGCTAAAGAAGTTTTCTCATTTCTTCTTTCTGACCCTTCATTCGCTGGACCTCCCATTTTGGGTAGAGGAGTCAAAGCTGGGAACAAACTTCGAGATAAACAATCGATCTGCCGACATGTCTCTGCTGAAATAGAGCTGCCACTCCAAACAGTAAGTATTCCAAATAATTTGGAAGTACGAGAAGCACACGTTATCTTTAGACTATGTTGAAGCATCTGGGAGAGAGCAGCCATCATCCAAAATGTCACTCCACCAGCCACAATTTCTGCAGTGCATTTTCCTACAATAAACACATAAAAATGGGCTAGAATAGGAAGAAAATAAAAAACGGAATTCAGAATAGAGATAAAACAAAATAAAAAATGAAATCTCCAACATGTTTAAAACAGTAGGCGTCTTCATATTGAAATAAATAAAAAGAATTGCAACAAACGCTCTCTGCACGGTTAGAAAAGCATGAATAAAAGGAAGATAAAATCTAATTAAAACCTCAAAAGATAGTTTTTATGACCTTGTATTTGTGACTCACCTGCAAAAAGAGATAAACGTTTGACAGGGATTTTCGATTGCTTGTTCATAAAAATAGCCATTATCTAAAAAATAAAAATACAAACCAGGCGGTTAGAGTATGCCTACTCCATACAAAAACATTATTTCAGAAGGAGATATATACTCCAAAAGTAAACTCTTTGGAGAACATGCAAGTAGGTTACAAAAGAAACAAAGAATGAAAGAAGACAGCTGATAAAAAGAAATTAGATAAACAAACGCATTGAGCGAATTTTAGGATTTCTTGTTGCCTCAATTCACAAAAAAATATGAAAGAAGATTATTGCATAACTTTTGCATATGAAATTCGCCCCCAAATCGCTAAATCTACAGCCTCAAAATAGAATAGAGCTTGGAATACTGTGGTCGTTTTGTTTCTAGCTGAAACGTTTAATCTCTACTTAGATAGCTTATTCTGAATACTACACAGAAAAACATCACGTTTTCTTGCATTTAAGACGCAGAGTATAGAGGAGTGGAAAGATAAAAGCAGTTATTCTAATAAAAATTCTCTTTAAAAAAATCCTATGCATTCAGTAACTGTCCACCTTCACTTAAATGCATTCCTTCGTTCAAATGAAGATTGCAATCTTTGACAAATATTTTCAACTTCATCATTTTTATATTGACGATGCGTATGCACACCCGTATCACTCGCAAAACTTTAGCTAAAAATTTCAATAGGCCAAATCAAACTTTCCGGCAGTAAATCATTATGACGAGAATTGAAGTTTCCATCAATTTTACCAAACGCTCAAATTACTACATAGCCATCGATTTCTTTTCCTTTGATTAATTAGAAAGGGACCATCTTCTTTCATAAGAATTTACAACAATAATGAAAGCAGGAAGTCGCTCAATTAATACATTTCATACTCGTATTGCTACAGCCATTGCTCGTAGGTCAATAAAATAAATATGTATTGCAGTATGTAAAGAACAATATCCTTATTTAGTAAATCAAAGTGAAGTAAAACCACGTGTCCCCATGGCATGCGATTTTTGTTCATTGCTATGCCATCAGTTTTTTCATTCTAAAAGAAAAGGCGACTGGGATACTAAATAAAAGTGTATAAAAGAAAAAATCGAGAAATGTGCGTTTTATTCCTCGAATCTTCTTTCCCCTCTGAAATACCTCCCTCTCAATGAATCATAAAGATGCTGCTGAATAAGGGCACTCACGTCGAAATGTATACAAATTTAAAAGATGTCAAAATGTAAATTTTTGAAAGGTGACAACAATCGGATAGAGAGCCAATAAGGCCTTTTACTTAACTCATTTTCTTCCACTGTAATCAAGAGTAAAGACACGAGCCCTCCAAAATATATGTACACACCTTAACAGTAGATGAGATTACACTCATAACTCTCAATAAAAACACTTAAGCATCCCATCATGGCTTGCTAGTCTTCTAGCGAAATCCCTTTACCCACCCTACAAACTCAAAGATAAGAGGAATTCAGGAATCTTTTGAGCAAAAATCACAGATCAACACGGGAGTATACGAACATAGAAAAAATAAAGAAAGTGCAAAGGTAGTTTGAGATGTGAAAAATAGCATTACCTCTTATTTCTACTCTAACAGGATGGTGCATGGCATTTTGACAGGCAAATGGGTTCACCTCTGACAGGGAATGCCTCGTACCATCTGCAATCGCGAATGCCTACTAATAGTCTCTGAGATCACTTGAACAAAAGACACTTTAGTTACTTAAAAGCCGTTTTATGCTCGGCGTGGTGGAAAACTCACATGACTTTTCTTAAAATAATCATAGCGAAAGGAAGGAAGTAGTGCTTGCATCAGTCCCAAAGTTCCACCAGAAACAGTGGGCTGATGTCTCTAGACATGCATACTGTTGACTAAGTCGGGAAGAAAAGGAAACGTAGTGCAACTGCGCCTCCTCTATTTGAAAACCATAGCAGGCCATTCTCGGCAAAAACAAACCTAGTTTTCCTTTATAATAATTTAATTTATTGGACTCACTAAATATGTTCGCAAAAGAAAGTATTATGATCGGTATTTGCGATGTTTAAACCTTGTTTTCGCCTACTTTAAACAGCTTTTCCATTGCGTCCACCGCAGCTCTAATTGAATTAGAAAAAAATTGTCCTTACGCAAATAGGACAGCTAAAGTACATGATGCGTCACCTCTTCTTTTTAGATACGCATAATTCCGTTGAATTCTTACATCTCAGAACTAAGCATCGATAGAGTTTCTTATTCGCTAGAAATATATGTAAAAATGACAGCGTTTCAACTAATAAATTGCACCACTTTTTTATTTCAAACATTTTTCTGAAAAAACATGTATAGAAAAAAGTATTCAGCTTCAAAAAACATGTTGGACAACATTAAAACTAGTGAAGTTTGTACAATTTGTATATACTATTCAGTTTTCTGATTTGCATGTACGTAAAATGTCATGAAATAAATCGTTTGCTTTTCCTGCACCCTAATCATATTCTGCAAGAAATTTATCAGTTTGTTCTGCAGGATTTCTTTTCTTCCCTATTTCTAAACGTGCAGTTCCTTATTTTGAAGAGAAAGGATCACATTATGCAGCAATAAACTTAAGACGTTTTCAAGCAATATTTTATATCCATGAAATCAAGCAATGTACAAATTACACCGCCATTAAGTGTTAAAAAGAGCCCAGGAAAATTAGTTGCTCATTTTATGAATCTGCAAAGTGCATGTTGCCGAGAAGTGAATGAAATTAGAGAATCTTAAAATTTGAAATGAATTTACGCTCTGTACAATCTATAAAATCGATTATAATTAACGTAAACCGTGAAATATCCTTAACTAGGAAGAAAATTAAACACTGATGTCTCTTTTTCAATTATTGAGAGTAAAACCACAGTAATTGTACTTGAGGAGATTTTGAACTAATTCAATGCAATACGTATGCCGATACGCAGGCAAAGACAAAACGTGTCTTTTTTATCTTACTTTCTCTAACTACTCGTAATTCTTTTTGCATCTATTGCCTTCGACCTTACTATTCTTATCAAAATACTTTGCTGAAGCAAACACGGTGAACCAAACGTAAGCAATGTTCTGAAACAAAAATACATGGGACACGCCAAAGGCACGGATACTGATTTATGCTATGGCAAAATATCAAAGGTAAACTTGTAAGCCTTAACAGTTTGAACGTTTCGGTTTCCAAAATAGTGTATACTTTTCAGCATGTTACTATAGATGTATTCGTTTATATGATTAAAGATCATTAGCGTGAATGTGAGGTCGTAGCACAGAAAGTGTGATAGGTATAGCTTCTTCGGTTCGAATCGTTCGTGATCGCTGCAACGGGCACACATTAAGATACATATCAAAAATATCCTCAGGATTTTCAGTTTCACCCTGCGCATTCGCCAGCACTTCCTCCAATCCATCGATAGCTCCAAAGATTAGCAGCATATTGCTGATAAAAAACATAAAAATAAGATAAATTGATGCACTTTCCAGACTCCACTATTCTCACGTATCTACAGATTCTTACGCCCATGCATTCTACTTGCTCAATCAAAGGTGACATCTTCT
Source organism: Cardiosporidium cionae (assembly GCA_015476325.1). NCBI lineage: Eukaryota > Apicomplexa > Aconoidasida > Nephromycida > Cardiosporidium > Cardiosporidium cionae. The sequence goes on from JADAQX010000429.1 coordinate 29,516, forward strand.
CAACAGAAATTGATAAAATGCAAGGTAACACAGATACGAACGCCTACTTGCTCTCTCTATTGAAATAGCAATAAAAATTCACAAAAACATAACTATAACCTTGTAAATTGTCAGTTAATTCAAAAAACATCTAGTATAGCGGAGGTGCACACAATTCTACTCCGCCTACTTTAGAGTGAGCATAAAAGTGAACTAGCAAGGAGATAAAGAGTAAAGGAAGCAGAACTCATAAGCTCAACCGAACATAAAAATGCTCATATCAAATAAGAAACTAGGAAAACTAATTAGAACACAAAAAACCTTACAAAAATACCATTGAAATCATGAGAATTCCTACATTGATTTCTCACTTGTATTTTGGCAAAACAAAATCCTTGTTTACATTAATCCCATTTTGTGATGTCCCCACGCACAGGTCAAAGCGGCCATCCTCTGTGAATGAACAGGATTTCACCACTTCAAAGAGAGACATTTTAGCACTCACAGTATATCCCCAGTAGAGACCTAAACGTTACAGAAATTATACATATAAACTGAAAAATAATGAAACTAAATCAAGCATTCATTAAAGAATACAAAACAGCAAGAGGTAAGGACAAAAATCAAATTTCTAAAGATGCGTTCCCTGCCATACTATCCCTTGAAAACAAAGGGGATATGTAGAGATACTAGTATGAGAAAAGTTACCAGCAAGAATAAAAATGAGAGGATTCTTCACCTTCCGCAAAGTGAAAATGTGTTGAAAAATTGAACAAAAATGAATCAGATGTGTTTTTTAAGAAAGAAAGTGTTCACTCCATACTAAATCCCAAAGTAGATCAGCTAGAAAAGAAAAAAAGCATCAAATTATGGAAACATTCCATAAAACATCCAATTTCATGGGTTTGGAAACCCAAGAGAGTGCCCATATTTGCTCAATTTTTCAAAATGAAACACTATTCGTAAACTCCCAAAGTTTTTACACCCAAACTATCGTTTGAATCATGGATTTCCCACAGAAATTCAAAAATCTGCAATCCCAGATGTATACGATGCTCAAACTAACTACGTCATCCTTGTTGGACAAGAAAATTCATGGCGTCACTTCCTTTTCACAAAGCAGTCACACGAAGCATCCTCTCAATTGCTTACGTTCACAAACCATTCAAAACTATTTCAAACCCCTTTCAAAATTATTCTACAAAGAGGAGTACCCAAAAGAGAGGGAGGATCCGAAGGAGAGACTACCGTCCCTTCTAAACGATTGGAAGGGTTGAACTTCTTTCGAGGCAAAGGCAAGTTATTTGCCTGCGCCTCGACTCGCTTCTTATTGATTTTAAAATATTTTTTCACGGCATTTTCCAATTTCACTGTGACACTGAAGGAGGAAGAGGGAGATATATAAAAGGATGCGTTGTAGTCATAAAAAGTGCACTACCAGAGCAGGAAAAGATCGAAAGAATAGAAGAACAAGGAAATTTTTGCTTCATTCCACTACACCTCAAGGGTGAGACGAATAGACGTTGAAAAGATAAAAAGATTGAAAATCCCTCTCGTTTATGGTCTAAAATTCGTTATGGAAGCGTCTAGACCTCATTCCATGGAGTGTACGATGAAATGAGAGTCATCTTATCTAATTTCAGGAAAAATGTTCTATTTTTAATGAAATTTCATTCAAACACCATTGCTTTCGTTTTAAATGAACGTCAGAATTGAAAAATTATAGAGTTAGAGAAATTTTAGGATACATTTATGCAAGGTTATCCATAAATAAAACTTTCAAAAAGAAGAATCAAAGGAACAGACCGCACACCCTCTTTAATTGCCTGCGGAATCCAAACATTATCAAAGAGTCCACAGTAAATCCAACTCCCTTCGTTAATCTCCAGCTTAGATTTAGAAGGAGTATTCACAACTACACCTTCCCTGTATATACCAGAGAAATATAGAAAGAAAGAGTATGGAATTCTATAAAAATGAGAGAGAGACGTATAGAAAGAAATAGCATTGAACTTTATTAAGACGAGAGTACGGTGCAAAATACACATATAAAACAAGAAACCGCAGGAAGAAAACATCAACTTAAAGAGAGTATACAGCAAGCCATAAACTATGAAATAAAACCGAGTATGAGAACAGTAAACTACCATCAAAAACCAAAACTGTCCATCCTCTGCTTCTCTTTTTCTAATAAAAAACCTAATACGTATGCATTTTCCTATCGTCACACACTGGAGATGCTCTTTATAAAAAATCCTTCAAAAGAGAAGATAATCATCCTTTTTTATACAAATTAAACTTTAAATCCACTTTAGAAGAGTGATAAAAGGCAAGATTCTGCGATTTCTCAAGGATATGCAGTAATAAACAGAGTGAAGTTTACCGATAGGGAAGCCATTCATCCTTTCGTACATGATGGGGAGCATCCACCGGATTTTGTAGCCCCGAAAATTTAAAATCTATAAGAAAAACCATTTCTTTACTTTTTCTTAAGTAGATAAACATTGTATAGGAAGAAGAAGAAGTGGAGGAAGAAGAAGAAGTGGAGGAAGAAGAGAAGAAGAAAGAAGAGAAGGAAGAAGAAAGAAGAGATGAAAGAAGAGAAGGAGTAGGCCAATTTTTATTTCAATGAAATACGCTTTTAAATGGTTTTTCTCATCAAAAATGATTCACTTAAAACTCTAAAAGTCTACGTACTTTTGACACCTTTCAAAGATTGTATTTTTCTCTTTTTTTAAACATGCAACACTCTCCTAAAGAAGTAAATACTCCCTTCCTAACGTTTGGATACTGCAAAGCTCAGGCTTGAATGGGAAAAACGAATTCTACAAAAAACACACTCAGAGTACTTTCTTAGTGCCTCCGAGGGGTGTATGTACATCCAAGCAACCATCAAAAATCGATTCGAAGGAGGGACATCCCTCTTCTTTACATCTATACCCGTAGAAACAGAAGGAAATCAGAGGCTAATAAAATGATGAGATAGAATTCAACACATGTGTTTGTAATTTGACGAAATTGTGTGCATATCTTGAGCTATATTTCTCTACACACCCCCCCCCCCTCACCAAACAAGACACCTCATTTTTGTTAAAACTGAAATTTTGGACCCAAAAAATGCTCCTATCTCGAGAGATGAAGTGTCTCGTCCAAGAGAGATATTTTGTAGAGAGATGCCTCCATTTTCAAGAGGATGATGCACCAAAGAAAAGATAAAAATGAACATCTTTCATCTTTAAACCAACCTGGATGCATGGGAAATAGCCATTTGCGCAGATATTGCGGTGTTTCCAAGTATTGAAGATTGCGTACAAAAAACTCTAATTCTTGTGAGAAAGCATCCAGAGATGAGGTAGCATCTGAAGAATAAAAACATTCTAAAGGATATACAATCCTGGTAGGATCCACAAGCAATGAATTCTTTTTTAATATCGACAAAAAAATTGCATTGGCATGCTTTTTGAGACGTGTGTTTCCACAACTCTCTGCTTTTGCTTACAGGATTTCATATTTCTACACGAAAAATAGAGAAGCAGCTCGAAATACAATGAAATTAAGCAAAATTCATTCCATAAACGAGAAAAGAAAAACCATTGGATGAACAGGTCCAAAATGAGAAGGTATCACAGTAAAAAGAGATTAGAGATAACGATTAAGATGAATATTTTACAATTCGTAGTGCAAAACCAATGGTCCATGCCTACTCAGAAGAAAAAAGTTGCAAAAACTTGAACAGACGTCGTATGGAGTAGCATAAGAAGAAGAAATAAAATAAAAGGGTTGCAAAATTGGAAATTTATTATAAAAAAATGATTTTATATCCTTCATTCCCCTGGCCTTCTCCAAAAAAGTTTTCTACTTTTCAGTGTGTGGCCTCCCAATCGACTAATTTCGTCTTGGTAGGAAAACGATAGGATTGCTCTCTTCTCATTCATTTTTTTTTTAAACTTGGAATGGATGATAGCTAAAAAGAGAGAAAGCATCCTACTAGGCTCATAAAAAGTAGAAATACACACATAGATTGAAATTACCATGTGAGGATAAGGGAGATTTGGGATAATCTTCATAAATGATGACAGCATCAACTCCAAATATAGTAAGAGAGCGTGCAATTTCGCCAACTAAATAGGATTTTAATTCACCTCTCTGATTAAAATTAACAAAAAATAAATATTTCAAGGATATGCACTTGAAAGTGGTTCCTAGTGTTTGCAAGGAATTCTACTTCCAAGAAAATTGCATATATAATGGTAAAAACAAAAAACAGCCATAGAAAAAAAAAGAAGGAAATCCCTTTATTTTCTTATGCTTTTCTACCCATTAAACTTTAAAAAATAGTAATACAAGGGGAGGTGGTCATTTTCAATGCAACACTATACATCTGACTACTTTTTCCAAATAGGGCTGCACTCTGGATTCTTCTCAAAAGATATATCAAGAAAGCAATCCCTCGCAGATTACATGCAAAAAATGGAAACAAATTCAAGTTTTGGAAAATAGATAAAACGTATGTTTTCCATACTTTAAAAAGAATACGGAGTAGTTTGCTGTGCTTATATTAAAAAGTATGAGCTTTCTAATTACCTGAGCATTCGAAATAATAGAAGAAGGTAAGGCGACAGTGATCGTGGATTTTCGCTTATATCCTTGAAAAGGGAGATGCTAAAGAAAAAAAAAATAGGAAGAATAGGTGCAGATTCCTAATAAAAAATCAATAAATATACAATAGAAACGTAAATATACAACGTATCTTATAAGATTATAAGAGAAACTTACACAAAAGTTATAAATATTAACAAAAAGATATCGCTAAAATTAATGAATCGTTTCTCTCCTTTTTGTGTGAAATAGTGCCCAGCTGCTTCGGAGAAAAACTTTAGATTACTATTACATCCTTCATTGAACAGAAGGATTCTTTGAATTGAGATTAATCGTTTGTTAATCACATTTTCCAGCGATAAATCACTCAATTCCTTTAAAGCGGTTCCCCATGCTTTCGCTTGTGAGTATTTTCGTCTTATCACCACAATGAAAAATCGACAAAAACTTTTGTTTCCTCTTATGATTTTTATCAATGATAACCAAAAAATTATGGTGTTTCGAAGTGCGAACACTCAAAGAAATAGTACGCAAATTAGAGGCAGTGACGGATCAGCTTGAACAAAAAAATATTGAGGTTAACAAATGAGAAATATATCAATACTACATTCAGTTAAATCTTCAAAAATACAATTTCAAAAGGATTCCCTGCAAACAGTTAATGCTGCAATGAATTGAAAACCTTCACTGGCTACCAAATGTGAGATTGCAAAGGGAGATGTCTACGCAAAGCGGGAATCACTTGGTGTTAAGTAGCTCACTATATCAAATTAGGAGATTCACCGTAATGAAAAAGCAAATAATAGCAAGAATATCACAAAAACCAGCGGTTTTTTACCGGAGGGATTGATCGAGGTAGGGATACGACAGGAGGAAGGGTAGCAGTTGAAGGAGAGGAGAGCCCGTTCTCTACCTCCCTTACATGAGAAGAAGAGGAAGACAAAGAGGTAGCGGCTGGGGCTGCTTCATTTTGCTCAACTTCCAATGGAACTGTGGAGGCAAGCTTGTCTTTTTTTCGCTTCTTTTTGATGTCCTTGTCACATGCCTCATTATTGGAAGGTTTCAGCTTATGCTTCGGCATCACAACGGAAAAAAATGTATGTAGCTATCACAGCAGTAAGTAGTGTTTCAAAGAAAAGGAAGGGTACCTGAATGCGATAAAAAGGTTTCAAAAGAATTCACTACAAATAATTCGTTTCCCAGCGTAATTAAACAGCCCCTGAAACGTGCGAGATCTACTCCCTGGTTTACTTTGGTTCTATGGAAGCCTGTACTGTGTATCCTTAAGTCATCACATCAAAATTCGGCCTGCCATGGTTCGTCTTACTTTTTTAATGGCACAAAAATATGCAAGCAGCTGATAGCATGCAAAGTAAAACTAAAAACTGCTTAGAAATACAGCTTAACTAAATATTAAGCACATACAAACGTTTACGTGAATGGTTTTATGCAAAGCCGCAGGTAATCTATTTGCATAAGTTATCCCACAATTAATGCTTTCTTGAAATAAACGGCACAACTTTGAGAAAAAGGGCTCCAACCAGCATGATAATAATAAATTAACTTTTGCTGGAATACACCTGAGATATTTGTTGCAGGAATACTTGGTGATTACGATTACAAGGCTACAGTGTGATATGATAGCGGTCTCAGGAAGTAGCTAATTGCAATAACCTCAATGCATGAAGACCTACTATCAACTAGTTTAAAACTAAATTATTCATAAATTAGCTTGCAAAGCGATACCTATTTTTTAGAGTAACGTGCATGATGTCAAGTTTGCCTACATTTCTAGTTGCTTCTGCTACAATTTTTATTTTAGTTCAGCGCCCGTAATTCATGGCAGTGACGTTACAGTCGAATGGTCATTTTGCGAATTGTGAACGTGATGCTCTCTGTGAGTTGCTCTAACGAGAATTAGTCACGCTCTGCCAGTCGTATACTAAAGACTTCGGCTGAAGTAGTTCTTTTATGTATTAAATAGGTTGATTCTCCTAATTTCGTAAGAAGGGTATTTTTCTAATTCAAACAATGAAACATAAACTTATTCTACGCTAATAATTACTGTTTGCGGAACTAAATAAAAGAATAGAAAAATAGAGTAGTCACTCCTTCATGCGTTTACTTACAACAAAAAGAACCTAAACGAATATATACCTGTCTCTACCTTAATACTACTACTCCCTCTCCTCCTCAACGGTGTAGAAATAAGTGCATCCTAGTTGCGGGAAACATCGGGTAACTGTCCCATTATGTCGGTTCTTCGATATTGCGACTCTCAATGTTGTTACATCGCTTTATATGCACCGTGAAACCTTCGGGGGAAAGCAGGGGAACTGCGGATTGTTGGCTTACTTAATGTAAGAAAGATAATTACGTAGTGAAAGGGTCATTTTAATAATGATAAAATAATTATAATAAAATAAAGCATTAATTAAGAATAGGTAGTTCACTCTGTCGTGATACCACTGTTACACTTTGGAGAAAAAAAAGTAAGATGTTCAGCAAATTGATAACATAGATCTAACCAAATTACAGCACCGTTTGTTCTATTTTGTTTTTATGGGTACTGACACATTCAAGCAATAACTTTTGACGATTGCTTTCCGAAATGCCTCTTAGGATCAAGTGCTCACTGTATAATTTAGATCAGAAGTAGTAATTTTAGAAGTATAGTAGCCAACAATTAGATTATGGCTTTCTACGTAGAAACCAATATAGCATTCTAACAAATTCAAATGGAAATAGTCACCCTGAATTCTTTGGACCTTATTAGCATGAGTTTCATGTTTTTCTCGCTATGTTATTTGATAAAGGTTACTTTTTTTATCATTTGCATGCCTTGTCAAGCGATCATCTTTGAATTATAAAAAAGTTCTTTTCAGACTTCTACTTAGAGCTCTTACTTTGGTTATGCTAGAAGTAAACAAATTGTCAAGAAGAAATAATTATGAATATGTAATTATTTGTTAGACATTACCTTTCTCCTGAAACATTTGGCCTAGAGTGTTCAAAAAACATCAATTTTTTAAGGTATTATACTTACTGCAAATTTAGTAGATGCATGCATCATTGACATATTATATTTTTCTACCGTTGCATTGCTTTTGAAACTTTATTTTTCAACTTCATCAAATAAAGACAAGTTGTGTTATTTATGTGCCTATCGCAGTCACTCAGCAGTCTGTATAACACAGTGTAGCAAATAAAATTGTAATGTGCGCAAGTAGTGTAGATAGAAAGAATGATCCGATTAGCATTGGGAAGTAGAGTTTAGGTCTGTATTTGAATGCGCACGAATGCAACTGACGTCTGACGAGCGACGATGAACATACCCGAGAAGTAAAGATAACCCATAGAAAAAATGCAGAATCGGAGCTGGAAAGGGGGAGGAGTCGGATTAGTCATTATTTTAGTCTTTTCTAGTGACAAATGTTTGGACTCAATTCTGGAGGAAGATATATTTTAACTCGATAATTTTGCTAAACTGAACTTCGCAAGTTTCATCATTCGATATTCCCTGGCTCATATATGGTCAGATAACTATAGTTTACTCGTTTTTAAACTTCGTTGCTGGTTTGTGTTTTTTGTCGTAAGTTCTTTTCAATTGCTTAGTTATTGCAACACATAAAAATCAACTCTTATTTAAGCATAGAAGCTTACTTATGTAATTTGTTCATTCTATGTAACTTCGGAGGTCTAAAATATCTCCACTTTCACGACCAGACTAACATGTTGGATTTTTTACTTTTTTGAATTGTGCAGGTGGGATGTCTTATCATGTAAGATTTCATCAAAATGTAAATCCAGTGCTGATCAGCTTTTTTCATTTGAGGACTGTGTTCTTAATTAGCAGAATTTTGATTTACACAACTTGATATACTCATTATGTAAATTTTCAAATGTTTGATACGAAAGAAAAACCGAAGCAGTTTGACCTTGTTCATACAGTGACACAGCAGGACAATATTTAGTACAATTGCGTGGGTCTGTGCGTAAATTCCGATTGATGAATAAAAGGAGATTATTGCACTTGCATGCAAGAAAGAAATTTTACAAGGTAATGCGGAAAAGATAATTTTCCGGTTATGAAATTTTTTACTACTAACATGTATTTTGTTTGATATTAGGTATTTTTTGTAAAAAGTAAGCTTTTAGATAAATGTGGCGCAATTATATCACACGCATTGCATAGAAAGTATTGTGCTTAAAAAATGCACGCTACAAACATTTCAATTGCAGAAGCCACTGTTACGCAACTACTTAAGTTATTCAGAGTGAAATCATCTGCTTAAAAACTAAAATAATTCGCCCTTATAGCAAAGAAAGTAAACGCACATTTTATTGTTTTAAAAGATGCGAGTATTACTTACCATTGAATAAAGATAATATTCAAGCAATGAATATTTGGGAAAAACGTAGAATCCTTTGAAGTATGACGAATTCGACAGCGTGATAACAACATCATTCTGCTCCAATGTACTCTAGTTTTTTAGCTTAAGCAACAAATAAAAGCAACACGACTCACTCTACAGTGACTTTCTTGAGAATAAAAACAATCTCGCCCAGCAATTTTATCACTAATTCTCGTCTTCATCATTTAGTGTAGACACTAACAGCTCGTTGCAGAACTGTGAATGATAATTTTTTCACATGCGTCGCAAGTGTTTGGTACCTGGCTGAACAAACGCGCGCAATCAGTGCTTCCCTAGAAAATCAATGCATTCTTTGAATGGGGAGCGGCACTCCCATTCATGGAATATACCTTAGTTGATTCGTTCGATATGGGGTAATGGTATTTAAACCAGCAATGCGAATGTCTGCCGAATATATTTCTTGGTTGAATTTCGCTGTAAGTACCCTTCCACCCCTTTTAGGACCCAGCAGTCGTTGCAAAGGTTCTCAACTCCCTTGACTTAATTCAGAAAGTTTCAAAATACCCTTGACTTAACTCCGAAAGTTTCAAAATACCCTTGACTTAACTCAGAAAGTCTCGAATCAACGGTGAATTTTTTTTTTTTGTAACGCTGAGTAGAACGTGCCCGCTTGTGACAGCAGTTAGCATCTCTCGTTTTGAATAATGCTTGAAATGCGATTGGCCCTGCGTACTTTTATCTTCTCTCTTTTTATACAACGTTCTATATTCTCTTGCTCACCACTCATTCTTCCTTAACGACTGCTGTGTGTAATTTGCAGCTATCCAAGGGTGTGCGCAGCAGTGGTTCTTTTCCATTTTGAGAGCTCTCTCTATGTGAGCTAGCCTCTACGATGGTCTTTTGGATACAAACGCCAAATACATCTGGAAGTTATGTTCATTAGTTCCCAATGGCACTATTTATATTTAAGCTAGTCTGTTTTGCAGAAGCGCAATAGCTGCGCCCTCCATTTTATGCACTTTTTCCCAGTCTCTTCTGTTGTATTAAGGCACTATCGTCCTCTGTAACGTCGCTTTTTTTTCCATGTGGATATCCTTCTTGTAGGTGGTCTCGAGTCAAAGGCTCGAGAACTAGGAAAAGCAGAATAACGGTGATGGTAGTAGGTACGTTATGCAATGAACTGACCCAGAATTTTTACCGAATGCGGAGGGTAGAAAGGCAAGCTAAACAGTGGAATAGAGGGATAGGGAAGCGTGGCGGTAGAGGTGCACTGCCTTCACCCGTGTGATGATGAAACGGAAAAGATATACTTATCTAAAGTAGAGCTTCCTTGGAACACAGAGAGAAGTGTTGGGACAGGAAAAGATGTATTTTTTCGAATAAAAATGATAAGGATTCAATTTTCCTTTTAGTAGTTTGTATGGTAATGAAATTTGTTGTATGGACGCGCTCAAGTAGGCTCTAGTGGCAGCTTTCGTAGATGAACGTCATTCTTTCTCCTTAAAGTTAACAAACTTTGGTAGATGTGATTGTGTTTGTTTATTCCAACAGAGAACGACAGTATGCTAAGAGTAGCCTTATTTCCCAAATCTACGCCTTTTCGAAAACGTAGAGATGAAATTGTTTGTAACATTTTTCCTGGTGTTTGTGAAGGATGAGAGGGAAGAAGAGTACCATACGTTTTTAGGAATTGTATTCTTTACTGAATGCGTGTTTCTCAATGTAATTTTGTTTTCTGTAGTATTTTCAAGCTTCTGGTACTATAGAGAGCATATCTATTATTTCTACAGTGTGAACACATCTCTCTCTGTTTAAAGCGACTCATAAAGTTGGGAAAGTGGATGTTTGGTTGAGAAATCTCAAAATTGATAACATATAAATCCGTCATGTATGTGCATAGCTGCTTAGAAAGTAGTCCAAAGAGAGAAATGATGGAAGAGAAGTGGCTATCCAACATGTAGAGAGTGTCTTTTCTTCTCCTTTTTAAAAATAAGTGATTGTATGCCTCTGTATTTCTATGGCAAGACAAAAAGAGGGATACGATGAGAGTAGTTTTTATAGATATGATCCTTCTTTTCTATTCTCTTAAAGCCTGTGTATGGATGCGTCTATATGAGGAAGAGAAAATTTTGCTCTTTTACACCCTCTTTTGCCTACACCTGCATAAAAGATAGCCCTCGAGGTGTGGGAAAAAATGGATTTTCCTGAATCTCTGTACAACTGTGTACATTTCATTACATAGATACACTATATACTTGTAGGAAGAGAGTTTATGAAGAAATCTTCCTCATAAAATTTTATCAAGCAGCCTTCCTCTGAATAGAATATTCTTTATAGTAAAGAAATACGATGCCTTGTGTGTGTCTCTGATTATTATTTGAGGATTTTATTGTTTTGTAGACCCCTCGAGTGGATATTGGTTGTAGGATCTTTCATATTTCACTAAGACTCTCTTTTTTTCATAGACCTTTATACTTTGATTTTTTACTTTTAAGGATCTTCTCTTTTTACTGCATGAAACAGCTTGCTTTGTCTCTTACAAGGATGTTATTTTTATGCATTCTTCTCCTCTTAATGTGAGTGAGAGAAGAGGGAGAGTGAGAATACTCTTAAAAATTGGATACTTCTTTAGAATCAAAGAAATGGATGACCGCATGCATTTTCTCGATAAAATATAACAACGAGAGCAACTCTATCAAACTTTGAAGTGAATGCAAACGATAGAAAGAGAAGGCCACATGAGAAGTTTCTTTTTTGCCACATTTTAAGGGCCTAGCGAGACGTTTTCAAGAAAAAAAAATATAATTTCATCCTTTGTTTTTTATCTCTTTGTTAAGGATTTTTCCTATCCTTAACAGTCTCTCTCTCTCTCTCTCATCTTTCATGAATTTTCTTGATTTTTTCTATCCTTCACAGATGTAGCGTGTGCAGCCTGAGTTATTTCAAAGGAGATGTCGAAAAAGCTGCAAAGTGAAGTAGAAAAGGCTATAAAGGATATACGCCTCAATTTAGATTTATATGATGTACGATGGAAGCAGCTACGAGCGTTCAATCAAAATCGTATTGTTGAGAAGGATCATCTTTTTGATGAATCTCGAAAGGAAACTATGAGAGGTTTGCTCTCCACAGAAAAAAATTAGAGAAAAAATGAGGGGCCTAGCGATGTATATATAAAACTAAAATGGAGAGAGTGAAGGCTATTGAAGGATGTGGAAAAATTGAGGATGCTTTGGATAATAGTTTAAGGAGTGAGAGAGTCTATATTTATGGATAAAATCTATTTATTAAGAAAAGATGTGAGAGATCTACCAAAGAGGTGTCTTCAAATCATCAAAGAAAAGGCCAAAAAATGAGAGATGAAGGAGACTTTGGAGGACTGTATTTATTAACTTTTTTTAAAACATTCAATAATTAGAGGCCTGCAAGAAATATAGTAACAAAACTGTTTCATGAGAATTGACAGTATAGAGGAGGAAATTTTTTTTTAAAAAGGAATTTTTCTTTCTCTGGTAGTGTATTTTCATTGTTTTTTCTTCTTCTTGTAGATTTTGTCTGTTTCTCTGATTTCTGTTTCTTAATAAATTTGAATGACTCTTTTTATATCTAACACACCCTGTGTAAACATAATTCTTATTGTTTATAGAAAGAAACTACATTTGTGCACTCTTTTTTTTTTCTTTTCTTTTTTTTAACTTCTCTCTCATTGTTATCCTTCTCTTCCTTTTACTTTCTCCATTTTTTCTTCTCTCTCATCGCAATTTTATTTCTTTCTCTCTCTCTCTCCACTCTCCTCTCAAAGTAATCTCTCCACTCTCATCTCCTCTCTCATCTCATCTCTCTCTCATCTCTCCACTCTCTCTCTCCACTCTCTCTCTTCTCCCAATTCTCTCTCTCTTCTCCCAATTCTCTCTCTCTTCTCTCCACTCTCTCTCTCTTCTCTCCACTCTCTCTCTCTTCTCTCAATTCTCTCTCTCTTCTCTCCATTCTCTCTCTCTCATCTCTCATCTCATCTCTCCCGTCTCTCTCTCTCCACTCTCTCTCTCTTCTCTCAATTCTCTCTCTCTTCTCTCTATTCTCTCTCTCTTCTCTCCACTCTCTCTCTCTTCTCTCCACTCTCTCTCTCTCCACTCTCTCTCTCTTCTCTCAATTCTCTCTCTCTTCTCTCCACTCTCTCTCTCTCATCTCTCATCTCATCTCTCCCGTCTCTCTCTCTCATCTCTCCTCTCTTCTCTCCCGTCTCTCTCTCTCCACTCTCTCTCTCTTCTCTCAATTCTCTCTCTCTTCTCTCAATTCTCTCTCTCTTCTCTCCACTCTCTCTCTCATCTCATCTCTCTCCTCTCTCTCTCCACTCTCTCTCCAC
>JADAQX010000430.1:0-42730 GCA_015476325.1 Cardiosporidium cionae
GAGAGAGAGAAAGAGAGAGAGAGATAAGGGGGATAGAGAGAGAGAAAGAGAGGATGTGAAAAGAGAGGATGTGAAAAAAAGAGAGCAAAAAAGAGAAAGAGAATGAGAGAAAAAGAGAAGCGATAACCGAAAAGAAAAAGGCTAGGGCAAGAGAGAAATTTTGAAAATATAAAAAAGCAAAAATAAAATATTGCTTAATAAAATAAAATTTGTTTCTCAATAAAAAATTAAAACAAAAATCCCTATACCTGGAGACGTCCCTCTTCTTTATATTTTACAACATGATGAATCTTCATAAATTGATCCAATGAAGGTTTTACTATCCGTTTTAAAGTTCCTTGATGGAATTCACAACGTGGACATTTTGATATTCGTTTGCATGCATCTACAGTTTTGTTGAAAATAGCGCGTTTGATAATGGCATCATCTATTAAAAAAAAATGAAAAAAAAGAAAATAATAAATAAAACTATGATTTAGAAAAAGAAGAAAAGACAAAAGAAGGAGAAATGAGGAATAGGAAGAGAAATATGAGAAAGGAAGGAAATAGAAAAATGAGGAAAGAGAAAGAAATGAGGAAAGAGAAGTGAGGAGAGAGAAAGAAATGAGGAAAGAGAAGTGAGGAGAGAGAAAGAAATGAGGAAAGAGAAAGAGGTGGAGAGAGAAAGAAGTCATAAAAAAAATGCGAATAAAGCCAACTGAGAAGAGAGAGAAGAAATGCAAGGAAAGATAGAAAAACTGCACAGAGAGAAATAAATGAGGAAAGAGAAAGAAATGAGGAGAGAGAAAGAAATGAGGAGAGAGAAATAAATGAGAAGAGAGGAGGAGAAATAGTACAAAGAAAAATAGAGGAAAAAGAGTAGAAAACGCTACAAAAAACTAAAAAAAAGCAACACAGTGAAACTACTATATAAGGGGAATGGTTAGGGTATGCAGAGTATAAAAATGTAAAATTTGAATGATGAAAGAAAAAGAATAGATGTAAATGTTTTTAAAAACACAAAATTAAATAAAATTTTTCCACCTTTATTTCGTCGCATCATTTTTAGAAATCTATTTTTCTTTTCATCTGTGAGGAGAAATGCAGCACAATTTTTGCAAATGCAATACAAAAGTTGAATAAGATATTTAAAATATCCAATATGATAGACTGGTGCATGCAAGAGAAGGGATCCCCAATGGCCAGTACATTCCAAGAAACTTCCACCACATGTTTTACAATTTCCATCATTTTTGTTAGCACCTAATAAAGTACAAGAAGAATGGAGAAAAAAACATGTATAGCAAAGAAAGAAAATTTTATTCAATTGTGGAAAAAAATTATTTAATTGGGGAAGAGAAATTATTTAATGGGAAAAATAAATTATTTCATTGGAGAAGAATTGAGGGAAGAAAGCGTGTTTAGAGAGACATAATAGGGCAAGAAAATTTAATAAAAATTAAACGTATAAAGAAAAAAAATGAGAAACTGCAAAAAGTAGCAAAAAAACTAAAATAATGAGTAAACAGAAGTAAAAATTTCAACATATCGCTCATATGCAATTTGCAGTTTCCATTCCTACAGCTTCTTTTTTGTTACACCATTCCAAAGTAATATCAACCAAATGCCTACATGTTGTAGACTCATCCTTCTACCCCTTTGAAAATATTACAAAAAAGGAAAAAAGAAGCCAAAATACAGAGGTAGAGTATACCTAATTTTGGATCCAAAACACCATAGGGATGAGGATGGGAGGTCATACTAACGTAGAGTTCTCGATTTTGAACTTGCATTTCGGAGTATCGCAATATCTCCTCTTGTGCAAGAATTCCAAAACTAACTCCATCAATAACGTAGTTATTCTCATTCTTAGAAATAACTTTTTCTTTCTGAAAGAATTCCTCTTTGATGGAAGAGAGGAAATAACGGGAAAATTTTTTATACTCCACATCACTTACTACTGCCATTTTTTCAGAGTATTTGATAGCTTCTCATGTCCAAAGAAAATCGCCTTTGTCATATATCCAAGCAAAAAAGGATTACTTGCATGGCTCATTTCAGATGCAGAGGCATTGAGGTGCATCTCCAGAGGAAGGAAATATCAACTACAGGAAAGCGAAGATAAGCAATGCCGTTACTCTGCAAAATATACTTTCTCAATACTATAAAATGCGCAATGAGCAAGAGGAAGATCAGATCATCTTCCCTTTTCAAGGAAGCTAAGAGACGGAATCGGATAGCATGGCTTTTATGCATATAATATGGAGGAGAAGGAGTACACACGCTTTACAAATAAAATTCATCCATGCAATTTCTCCTTTGTAATACGAGGTGTTTGGAATGCAACATACGGAGAAATCGAATTTCAGATTTTTTTGCTTTGCAAAAACAAGCTACCAAAATAAGCAAAATGTGTACGTAACTGCTTGCGTATTAGAGTGTTGAAACAACCAAAGACAGAGAAATAAAAAACAATCACCCAAAGAGGATTCCAAAAGAATATGCGTTTTGCGTCAACTTTGTACGAAGAATCAACAGAGGAGCCACTAAGTTATCTCAAATGACTCAGTTTTAGAATTCTGATTAAAAATAAACCTAAAATAATTCTTTTATCTAAGTTTTAACGCGCAAGTATTAAAATGGCCCTTTATAATCCACCTTCCTTTTGTTTAAAAATCCTTGTAAGGAATTTTTGATGACGCTCGAGTTGCTCATAATCTCTTCATCCTTAAAACTCCTTGGGAAATTGCATTCGCTATCAAAAAGGAAAAAAATTCCTGTAGTTGTTTCTGGAAAGTATAGCAATATGATTCTATGACAGCATGGCTCACTTCTGGAGAGAGTGGTAAAGTATAAGAATTGAGAGAATGAAAGGATTGTTCACATTCACCAGCAATTTTCCAGTCAACAGGCAGCAGAGGAGGAGGTATAGCTACTAGGTAAGTCAATTTGAAAAGAGGCAATTATATGCTCAGAGATTAGGACACCGGAAACGAATAAAAAGGCAGAGGTTGTCGAGAAGAGCAATGTATTAAGAGCAATGAATTTTAAGCCAACTCTTTTGAGGATTTGAGGCAGCTGCATTTCTCTCTAACATAAAAAAAATGGAAACCCAGGAAAAAATGAAGGGGAAAATACAAATGGAATACAAGCAAATACAAATGGAATACAAACTATCTGAAAAAGTCATTCCATAACACAATGATGAAGTATATTATATACCCAAGGTGTTTGTAATGGAAAAATGCTGAACACTTTTGAGTTTCAGACTACGGCAGCGCGGCAACATTTTAATTCTACACAATGAAGCAGCGCTATGAAGACAACAAAATTCAAAAATGGAATTAGTTTTTATGAGAATCATATTTTCTAACAAGTAATTAGAATAATTATGACGTAGTATTTGAATGATGCCTAATTGTAGTTGTAAAAGACGAAAAACTATTATAACCCACTTTAAGCAAATTTTGAGTTGTAAATGACACTCTACTTAACTGCCTCAAATAGCAAACAAGAATGATTGAAGGAAATGAGTATTAACTGTTTTTACTTTCATCGAGTATACACATGGTTCTGGAGATGTAGGCTGTAAATACTCTAACTTTGTTCATCCGTATTATCAACCGAGATACAATCTATACTAATTAGCGTTGTGTTTTAAAAAGTTACGGATTAAATAACAACCATAATACGGTAATCAAAGTAATTATCAAATCTACACCGGTATTTTGAAATTTTTTTGTTGAAACTCAGTGAAGTCGCGCTGACTTTGAATCTTATTTTTATTATTCATTCCACAATAAGTAGCGTATTTATCCGTAAGCCACTCGCAATGAATGTCTGATTTATCGAGTTGATTGTGAAAAGGCACTAACAGTTTTTAAATAATTTTAAAATAAAGTGAAAAAACTGCACTCGAATCCAAAACCCAAATTTTTAACATGTCCAATTTGAATAAATTGACGAAACGAGTTGACGATACAAATAAATTTGAAATAATTCTTATACATTTCATGAATGCAAAACATTCTTCTTGTATTTGCAGTATACACGAATGCACTTTAAGCATCTGATATTTATTATATTTTATAAAAGCCGATGTAAACAAAACTTTCATTGAATCAGTACCTCAAGTATGAAGAAAAGATACGAACGAGTACTTATTAAAATGAAACTGCCTAAATTGATTCATAATTTTTTGAGGCTGGCAGTAATTAAGCAAACGAAGATCCTGTTAATTATGGAACTGGTAGTTTGCAAACTGGACTTGGAAAAAAGTGACGGGTCCACGCATGAGTATGCTACATAGCAAGACAACCGCTCAATCAAGCTTACCTGGTTCCAAATGAGAATTGATCAGCTTTTTATTACGACGCGCATGAAATCATTAGAGCTCATCCAGAAAATGCTAACGAAGAGATGCATTTGAGCAGGTAATTAGCGAGCCTTAAATAATTATGAAGAATGTTATGCTTTTTACTCATGGTTTGCATATGTTACTTTAGAAAGTATACTAAAGTTTTGTTTTTCTTTTTAACATTTCAACAAACAATGATATGTATAATTGGATGTTTTAACAACTATCAGCTTTCAAAAGTGTGATTTAGAATATTTGTATTCGAATTAATAGATGCTGCGTGCTGTTTTAGACTTAGATGATGGTAGAGTAGCAAATAAATGCCGAATAGAGCATAAATTGTCAGTTATATTAAGACCAAAATCATGGCTCTAATCGTGAATCCCAGAGAACTACCCTATCTTATTAGTCTACGGAAAAATCAGAAGAGAAAAAACTTACTGAGAGTACATCAGACATGCAAGTTGACGAATTGTAAGTACTAAATGTGAAAGGAGAGACCAAGAAAGATTCTATTCATGTCTATAAATCTTCTTAAGCTACAATATTTCTTTAGAATCTTTAACGAGCTTTTAAGCTATTAATTCCGTCCTCGCTTTTTTTTTAGTAGAAGTCCAATATTTAAGTTTTCTGATGAATCCTGTGTAATATATTTGTGACTAGCAAGTACACTTTTTACATTTACTAACAATTCTAATCTATCTAATGTTTTATTTTGAATTTTTTAACTATATACAAAAGAAAAAAATGAGCCTCGATACCTGCGACTGCCACTATCCTAAATAACAAAATGATCTCCAAATATATTTTGGTGCTATATTTCAAATTAAGCTATAGGCAAATATAGTAAATAGTCAGAAGATATACAACTGTTCTACGTTACAGCCAAGGTTAATTTGACTTACAAAGCACAACTTAAATTCTTTTCATAGATGTCTTGAAGGGTTCAAAATGAGCGAGTCAGCAGCAATTCCAACACCTTCCTTTTTATTAATGATCAATTGCGCAGCGTTTATCAGGTTCAAAGATAGTTAATCTAATGGAGAAATATCTTAAACACCACCATATGATACTTCAAAAAGTTCAATTACACAACGTTCTTGAGCTTTCAGACTGTGAAATGTATTGCTTTGTTCAGTAGTTTTTCGAATCGTTAAGTAAAGGCATTAGTATTATTATTGATAAATCAGTGTATAGTAATCTTATTTCAATGCTTATAGATTTTCAAATACATATTCTTATTTTCAGTGTGTAGGATTTCATCATTCAACACTCCAGTTCCATGTGTATCTTCAGTATCAATAGGCAAATTTCATAGCAAATAAAGGGACTATTTGAATGCAGTGGCATTTATTGAATAGATAATTGGCTAAATACTAAAATGGTTTTATCTACCTGCTATATTCTATACCACAGCACACTCTGTAGAGCTAATTTTAACCGAACAAAATGATTAAAGGTTTCTCGAAAAAGATTGGAAATTCGTTTGCACAAAATAATTGAGTGACCCATATTATGATCTCTACTTTAAAGATGATTGCATTTGCATTTGATTTTTGCTCTAGTACCTTCTTCCTGCTTTCAAGCAACTAGACATTTCTAACTCAAAGCAAAATAAGTTTGAGCAATGCATCGTCTTTTAGAAGAAATGAACATTTTTAAATCGCTAGTTTATGCTATGTAGCACCAAAATGAACAGAGGTGTCATCGCAATTTGGTGGCATGTTAAAAATATTCCTTGCAAACTGTGTTTAATGAGGACATCAAGTTCATCAGATGATTCTTTACCATTTAAAAAGAAAAATTGCCGCATAAATTTTTTCCTACTATACACCTAATATACCTAGAGTGCAGAAATCAGGCGAATTTGCATTCATGATTTTTCGCAGACAAAAACTAGATTACTGCGAGCGCTAATATCCGAACGAATCATGACAAAACTACCTTCTCATTGATTGCAAAAAGAATTCTAGTAAATTTTTCAATGTCATCTTGCCAATATTCAATCCAATTATGAATTCGTAGTAGAGAAATGTCACTACTCTGACACCATTTAATCGAAAATATTCAATGGAATAGAAAAGAAATCTTTCTACTAACCGCTTTTTCATCATTTCAGTTCTAATAGAGTTTCGCCGTAAAATTTTTCACACCATGACAAAAAAGTACTGAGGGATGGTATGCTACGCGGCTCCAGCTCTCGCACCAAAGATGCATGAGATACCCATAATTTATACTGAAACAACGATTTAGCTAAATTATCAAACTCCAAATCAATCTAGCTGATACAAAGATCTCGTTGGTGCCAAGCAACAATTTGAATCTTCTGTAAAAGAAAGATGGTTGGTGAATGCATACAGTAATCAAGAGGAAATAATCAATTCTGTTAGTTGATCCTTTACTGAATATAAGTAGTTGTAAATTGTACCGCACTAGATTGAATTTCCCTCACTATAATTTTAGAGGTGCAATGCAGAAAAATAATTGTAGAATCTTATTCAGAAAAGGGGGATCATCACATTTTTCCATTTCTGAAGGCTAAGTTTTTTTTGCATGAACTTTTTATTGATCACAATTTTGGTAGACTTTTGCTATAATCACCTACAATGAATACTTTAGAGGTGTATTTGACTGGATTTGGAAAGTTTCGAGGGCAGGAGATCAACCCAACCTCGCAACTAATTTCTCTCTTCTCGGAAATATATAATTCTGAATCAGGCTGCGGCTCTGCAGAACCTGCTTTGCACGAGTCATTACCGTTTAAAAACCATTCTCAAGTAAGATATTGTTGATAGATTGTATCATGTGAAAGCCGTATAATGTAATGCTTTAAATTTTCCTGTTCAGAACACTATCGATGCGCAGAATGAAAGTCTCGTTTATTTTTTGAAGCAAAATTCCATCGAAGAAACCGAGGTTCCCTGCAATGAGAAAAATCGTCAAATGTGGCATAATGGGGAGGAGATCACAGCATACATTTTAAGTAAAGGAGACTCTAAGGTCAAAATAGATCTTACTGGAATATGTCTTTGCTGCACCGAAGTTTTGGAGGTATCCATCCCCGCTGTTTCCGAGGCAATACCTCGCATTCATGATTTCATGAGAAGATACCAATCCATCGAATACGCGTGTAATACGCAGTCATCGTGGAAAGATAGCGTTTTGGATTCAAATTGTATTGTTAACAAATTGCCTCGAGCTACTAATTCACGACAGAATGGTACTTCGAGCGGAAATCTAGTACAAGAATCGAATAAGACTATGATTGAACATGATGATTCAACTGAATGGACAGTAGATTATACAGCAGTTACTACAGCATCAAATTTGTCCGATACTACTTTGCGATCTCCCCTCTCAGTAGAGTATGGAAATGAAGATGATTCAACTCCTTCGTTCTCTGTAAACGAAGAAAAAGTTAGGTTAGCTATTGAAGAGCAGAACAGTAACTCGTCTACTGACAATGAACCTCTTTCTGGAAGATTCAATTTATCTCAAGTTCTAACCCGTGAGACTTTACCAAAGGAAACTGTTTCGCCCTTGGGGAAACAAACTTCTGGTTCTGACCAAAAGCAATTACAAGACGCAATTCAAAAGAGAAAGGTCATAATTCATTTGGGCGTGGATGCAGGTTGTAGGTATATCAAACTGGAAAGCATAGCTTTTAACGGTATACTTCTATAATGCATGGTAATCCTTGGGAACATGAAAATCTTATACATAAGTGTTTGTACGTGACATAATTTTATTTTTTACATTAAATAATTTTGGAATAATCTGTTTTAGCTTGTTGTAATCAGAGGCAACGTTTGCTGTTCCTGATCAGCAAAATTTTCAACCAACTGCTGAATTGATTGCTTCTAATGGTTGTCCAAATTTGCACACTACCCTTCCCGTGAAGGTTAATACTTGAGTGTAACTTTTGCATTTGTTGTATAAATTTTTCTAATGTGCTCGATCATTTTCTCACTTCATAGGTTGAGACTGCAACTACAAAAGCGTTTTTCACTGTTTTTAATTAAAATTGACTTGTACTAATTTGACGAATACTAAACTTTATCCATGCTGCAGGCTATCGTAGAAGAGCTAAATGGAATGGGAATAACATGCGATATGTCTGTTGATCCAGGAAGATTTCTTTGTAACTATGCCTAGTATGTTCTTCACCACATCTTAATTTATTCCTTATTTAGTCCTATCTCTAGTTTTTCATAAAATCTTATTAGTTGATAAATTCATCAATTTTTAAACGAGGTTCGGCTTTTAGTGAAGTTCTTAATTTTGCATTGTTTCCTGTTTTGAATATCACGTCAACAGTTATTTATCTCTTAATCAAGCTTCGAAGACAAATATCCCGGTGCTGTTCGTTCATGTAAGCATACGTAGAGCATTTGTTTTTTCCTTTTTATCTGCTAGCTGATTAATTCATGTATCCATGTCGTTTGTACCACAGGTGCCCACTTTTCATTATCTCTCCATTGAGAAGCAGCTAAAATTTTTTTCCGAACTTTTGCAGTGTATCAGAAGAATTTTGATTTAATGCTGGTTACCGCATGCATTACAAATATTAACGCGTGCTGTAGATCAAATCTGTTTCTCTCTTGATGCAGTGTAAAGAGCGTGGCCTTTTTGAAATCGCGAAAATTTTCTATATCAATTCTTGAAATGAATTTGTTTTCATTTTATGTAACGAAGTCGTAAATATTTCTACAGATAATTCTTTTTTTTCTATATGTTAGTGTTACCTGGTAATGAAGTATCACCTCTATTTGAGTAGATACTCTGAAGTCGAATTAACTTTTTTCGAAGTGTGTTTTTTCAAAGCAATTGTTTTGATGGTGCTTTTGCTAGCTTTCAATTGCTTGCATCTAATTACGGAATTTTTGAATGACATAATAATATATTGTCAAACTACGTTAAAAAATTTTTGTAATCATCATGTGACATATTTTTTTGCAAAAACTATTACAAGCTATTTGTGGAATTTCTATTACGTTCAATAGGCGGCGTGTGTAATTTTTCGGCCTTTGCCCAGTTTTCATTGTTCAAAGTTAGCTGGGTACTTTTTGTTTCATTTCGTTATTAGCGTCCTAATAGTGATGTAAAAAATGATGCAGAGAATTTCCCTGAAAATAAGAAATTCAACTCTTGCAGCAAGTTGCTTGCCACCACTATCCGTAATGCAATGTATAATACTCTGAGTTTCATTCTTTGTTTTAATTGGGATAGCTAAACTGTGTTTCATTTTTGGTGAAAATTTTTGCATTAATAAAAGGAAAAGCTCATTCGATTCTGAAAAATAAATAAAATGCTAAACTACTAAAGTAGTTTTCAGGGAATTGCAATGAATACGAAGTTGACTGTACGTACATCACATTCTCTAATCCCTTATTCTTTTTCAATTGAACCATTTTTCACAGCCAAACATGTAAATTTCAGTTGCTGTACACTTAATGGCAATTAGTCAGCCCAAATATGTGTATCAGATGCTTCATATCCCCTATGTTTCGGCAAGAAGTTTAAAAAATACGAGATGCCAGCACCGAACATATTCCTTTGAGATAGGAATCGTAGTTGGGGTGTTAACCTTCCTAATTTACACCGATACGTCTTTTTCTCTTCCTTTTACGAAATCCTTTTTGAAGTGGGTCAATTTTTTTCACAATTTCAATATAAAAAAGCAATTGATGTCTGCGCGGATACAGTGCAATGAAAACACCTGCAGGCTCTTCAATGATTAGTAATGAGTTGTCACGAATCATACCATTTAAAGGTACTCCTCTCAGAATTAAGTAGTCGCTGAATTGACATTTTTACTGAAAAAACCAGAGCAAAAGGCTTTAAGCATCGGGGTATCACCATACGAAGTTGTCGATAGAAACAGTGCTCCTGGTTTTCAATGAAATCTCTGTCGAGTGAGAGAGAATGAATTTAATTGTCATCGCTATTCCAGATCGCAGGTTGTTTCACAATTGGTGGAATAAGAAAAACATTAAACCCAAATTTTGCTTTCGCCATGATTATGGTAGAGTAACTATTTTCAACAGTCAAACACTATCAAATGCAATTCCTTCTTGAAGTTTAGGTACTTTTTGCCCTATGGAGTATGAACATTTCGGTATGCGCATCGTAATCTTTTTTTAGAGCAAACTTTTAGACAATGCGTAGGTAGAGGAAAATGCAAAAGTCTTGTCCCTAAGCGTGCCAATTGTGATAGTATTGTTAATTTTGGTAAAGATTATGTCAAGCAATTTATAATCATAGCAGTATATATTTAAAACAGTCATACAGCTAGTCGAACAAAAGAAGAACGCAGAAACTTTGGAATTGCATGCAATGTAAATTGGAAGTAAAGTATTTTGTTAATTAACTCAAATATTATTTGATTCTAAATTTGCACTAACTTTCAATATGAAGGTGCTTTCCTCTTTGCCTAAAAGATTACCGAAGCAAGTGCCCTTCAAATTGGAAATTGCGCAGCGATGGTAGATGAGATATGCAATGTACATAGGCTGTTGTGCCACGACAGCAAACATGCTTCTTTAGGGGATTGCATCGCACCACGTGACTACGGATTACCTGGATGCCCAAAGGCGTTTAATACGGAGAAAATGAGCTTACAAGAAAAAGCAACACATGCGATGCTATGCTCTGTAGCATGGCCTTGCCATCGCATGCCTTCAATTTCGTCCAAGTAATCTATTTATTCCATGGGATAAGTTGAGTATCAGCGCACGAGTACACAAACTTCTTTTTCTGCTTGAGAGTTTTTTTACATTCGCAGTCACAAAATGTATCTCAACAAATACTTATCTAACAGTTTGTATTTCATAAGCATATTTTGATAACCGAGATGAGGAATTTCCCCCATGTTGGCATATTATCTGTTATATATTGCTTTTTTGCTATTCAAAACTCAAACTTTGAAAACTAAAGAGAAAGACGCTGAATGTGAATGTAGTAGAGTGGGTCGATATATAATATATTCCATGTTCTACTAGGTGTTGCTGTGTGGAGTTTCCAAGGGTCTTTTTTAGTGATGTAAGAAGGTGGCATAATTATCAATTCAATTAATTCGAGGAAACGTGAGTAGCGAAACTTTTTGAAGAAAGGCAAAAATTTACTCTACACTGATCAAAAAATCGCAAAGGAGCAAGAAAATGTTTCTCGTTCAATCGATCGTCTACCTACAAAACGGAGAAGAAAATTCACATAAAAACTTTTGCTAACTCTTAAGAAAAATAAATTAGAATAATAACATATTTATATATTCACGTTGTGTCTCACCCTTTAGCCAATTCAATATATGTACTTTATTTATTGAGGAAGTTATGTAAGGGCTTCAAATACTTTGAAGTTGCGTAGTTCAATGATTTGAACTCATTCGTGCGTGCGATATAATACCAAGGAAATGCAAACACGGAGTAATGCTGAATTATATTTAGTTGAAAAAAGATTACGCATAAAAGAAGAGTTTTAAAAATGGAATACTTCTAAACAATAAAGTTTGAAGTATGATATATTGGTATGAACTAGAATATGCTCCTATTGTTTCATCGCATGCTCTATGCGCGTCAAGTTTATAAGGAAATATTTCTGCTTTTACGAAAAAATCATTGACACATCATAGGCATAGAAAAAAGTCATATTGCTTGTTTTAAACATTTCCTAAAATGAAATCTTACCTTTATGGAATATCCTTCTCCAATAGAATGAAAAGCCTTCAATTCAAATCAAATGTTCTGGATTTATCACCGAAAGAAAGTGACACTCAGGAGTTTCATACTTTGTTTATTTCTTTAATAAAGCACTACGGTCATCTTTCTGCATATTAAGGAAAAGGCGATTGGTGCTATATCCAATGCAACAACAATAGTCATTTCTTACCTCTAATCTCAACAAAATAATTCAGCGATGGAGACACTTTTACTTCGCAAATTAAGGCTAAAAAACTCCCAAAAAATGTGCAGTTCTTTCTGAAAAACTCGGTAAGCCGACTGTTTTCACTTAAAATTTAAAGAATTGCAAAAATTTCTTTCACACTTAAGTTCAAAAAAGAAATCAAACAAATGGAAATTTTTGATTATAAAAATTGAGTATTGTTAAAGGAAAATTTAACAATGCATATATTAAAAATACTTTTTGCTATGAAACAAAGCCTCTAGAAGTAGAATTTATGCATATTCTAGCTTCATATTACGACCGAATTACACGTCAGAGAGAATGCTTTCGTAGAAAAAACTGTTTGAACAATGTGTTTATTGTTCAAACAAGTAGAATCATTCCAATTTTTTCTAGGTGCAAATGAAAAGTTGAATGCTTGATTATGTTGTAAGTACAAGAGTAAGACAATTACTTTTGGGAAAGAAATGGTCGAGCTATAAGTACATGCAATAATTTTTAATGAAGTTGCAAATCTGTTGAAACATTAAAACTGAGTTTGTTGTTGGGAAAAAATTCTTTTGGTATAGCTCTAAAAGTATTGCAGAAACACTTTTCTAAAAATAGAGTAGGGTACAACATGCATACTAAATATATTTTATGAACACTAAACTTTCCAGATAGAACATAAACTAATTTGTAGTAGTAGTAGTAGTAGCAGGGGCCATAACAAGGTTCTCAATACCTAATCTCAAATCTCATGACACGATGAAGATTTTAAGTAGTAGTGTTGCATTTAATATTAACATGCAATAATTATATGGGGATTAACACTTCACCATAAAGTAAGCAGTGCGGTTAAGGTTGCACTTGAATGCATATGTGGGTGCTCCCCGCGTTGTAACAATTTCCTCCATAGCAATAAAATAAAAAAAGAGAGAGAGATGGAGAGGAAGGAAATTATAATATTTTTTGCTTTGTTTTGAGATATTTATTTTGTTTATGCGATCTTTTTTTTACCTTTTAATTCTCTCCCTCCCATGTCTGAAATATGTAGACTATCGAGAGTCTCCTCTGAGAGAGAGCAGTATTGGTATGACAAAGTAATTTTCATTCTTTACGTTATTTTTCTTTGATGATATCTGAAATAACTGTATGGAAAAATGTAGCTTAGTAAAGTTAAGATTCTTCCTTTTACCCCTGTAGTCGATGTAGAATGAGAATTCTTCAGTAGAATCTACGCGCGTTGTACGATAACAAGTGGCATTGTACATTGCAGTGTAGGTGCAGACACTCTGTAGTAGGTATCTCAGTTAGGATATAAAAGATACATATAGCAGTGACAGCCTAGTTCGGGAAGTGGCCATGTTCCTGAGTCGCCAGATTCAATTACCATTATTAAGTCTGACCATTCGGGAGGTTTAGTTTAAAGTGTTTAGATAAGTTACTCCCCTCTCTGCTCTGTTCTGAGAGAGTGTCTTAAAAGTAGGAATAGCGTAGGTCTCAATGTAACTCCAGTGAAGCCACATATTTTTCGAGTGGTTAAAAGAATACAACTCAGAAACTCAGGAAAGATACTAAGAAAGCAGCGTTTAACCGGAGTTGAAGTCCAATACGACTAGCAAATTTTTACAGAAGAGTTGTAAGGATTACTGCAGCACGCTAATTTTACACCTGTTACTCTCCCTGTTTCTTTTCATAAAAAAGTCTTTTTCTTTATTCACAAATACGTTGTAGCTGCCATGTGTACTCTCTAATATAGACTCGCTCTCAAGGTAGCACTGAATAAAAAGCAAGAAGTTGCGAATGAAAAGCTTCGTTAAATAGTTCTGTGCATATAAATATCACAGTACATAAATCGCAGTGAAATTGAATAAGATATATCATTCTGAATCAAATTACATTGAGGTTTTTAAAAAGAAAAATTTTTTTACCTACATCATTCGGGTCGCTTGCGATAATCATAGCAAGATGCATTTCTTCGTAGAACAGCAGAAATAGTTAGTTTTAGAAAATAAGCCTCAGAGAAGAAGGAATATAAAACAAAATGCTATACGCTTAGCATGATAGAAATAGAAACTTGCGGATAATCCAAATTTCAGTTGTCTATTATTTTGTGGTGAGAATATGAGATTGCATCGGCAACGCCATGGCATGGATCCATTTCTGAACTTTTTGTGGTAAAGTAATTGTGATGTTTGTTTGTATCGAGATATTTTCAAATGAACTCTAACTTAAAGGCATACTTTTTCATCTGCATCGAGCTTGGTAGAGAATTTAAGGAAGCTATTATCAAATAACTTTGTTTAAATGCTTTTATGTTTACTGGTATTTCAATTGAAATACCAAACGGAAGAAATACACTCAGTAATCGTAAGCTAGACTAAGGTATGAAGTAATGCTAAAGGTCTCGTATTAATGTTTGTTGGATTGACAGAGCGCTTCAACACCTTTGAAGATTGGGCAACCGCATACTTCGCGAACAAGCTTCACACTTGTGCGTCTTGTAAACCAACTAGTTGCTCGGACAATATTAGCAACCAGTTCTTACCGAAAAATTCAGTATATCATTAAATGTAATTTTGGGAATGCTAAAAAAGTTTGAGAAACCATTATTCCGCGAAGATTTCTTGGAATATGACTACGTTCAACCAACATGAAACAGGGTATAAATAAAGAATTGCAGTATCTTCTATTTTCCTTTGACTTAATCTATATTTCAACTCAACATGCTTGTAGAACGCCTCCATATATTCCTGGTTTTCTAGGCAAGTAACTTTCATTTTACGACAAAGTTTTTGTCATTTTGATTCTACTGTATGTAAATTAAGATATTGTTCATTGCCTAGGTAATGTTTTGTTGCAGGAAATTCCCCACCCTTCTAGGTCGTGTATCTTATTGTTATATTGTTCATCATTCGATTATATTAGCTGATAGTAGTCGCTACATCGTCATTCTTCTAGAAATTTTATTACTTCAATATTTCTGAGCGACTTCTTGTCGTTTGTAATGCAAACGTTCCTTTCATAGTTGTAGTAACTTCTTTTTCTTCGTATTTTGGTTTTACGGTTGTACACATTTGCTTCTTGACATCACACTACTTGCTTCCTCGAAAGACGAATTCCTCCTTCCTCTATCAAAATTTTTTTCTGCGCACCGCCTTCTTTTAGATTTTTAACCTTATTTGTCTTGTGTTGAGGTGCCACTTTAAAAAATTTTTCAAATTACTTCAAAAGAAAAACTGTTTAGTATTATTGTTCTGAATATGGATGGGCTTTGCTTCCAATGTTTAAAAATTGATAAAATTATTCTTGACCTGTTGTAGCAGCCTTTCTGCAGAAGTATTTTGTCTTTTCTGTAATATCTACTTAAAGGGTTATTTTACGCTTCATTTTTTATGAAAATAGCTTTGTACACAAATACGTAGACAAATAAGACTTTTGTTAGCGTTGAGTTTGGTAATTACTTCACTCAAAGGATCGATGCTTTTTATACTTAGTTTTTGTCATTTTCGTAGCTTGTGAGAAGATGCCATCAACTAAAGTGAAGTGATTTCTCAGTTTTCATAATCGTTTTGTGCCCCTTCCATTTGCATTTCTCTTTGCATCTCTTCGCTACTGCATGACAGATTCAATGTAAGCGGCTATAATATTCGTTGATCGCAGTACATTTTAGTTTTTCTTCTAGCAATGCCTTTGTTATTTTTAGAAGGTATTTCCTAACATTGACATAATACTGTAGATATCATATTTGATTCTTTTCATGTGATATTTTTTGATAGACTTTCCTTTCTCTCTCCGTATCTTGGCTAGTATTTACAAGACGTAAAGTTTATGGTGCGTATATCTTTTCTCTGCTCTTTCCTTGCCCAATTTTGCACTGCGTACCTCTCATATTCCAAATCGATGGATGATCTGAAAATATTTTGATGCCATGAAGAAGAAAGGGGATGCCCCTTTCGCATTTTCTCCATCTTCACCCCCATGCCTCAGTGTGAATGAAAAAGCTGTCGAAAATTATGACTCAGGCCACTCCTCTGAATGTCCAGAGCAAGCTATTCCGGCTTTCACACTTGGAGAAACCCTCTATAATAGTAGTCAGCCTGATTTTGAGACTACATGCGCAGAAACAAAAACTTTTGTAAATCAATCTTCGAGCCACACTTATGAGGTAGCCAGAGGAGTTTCTACCGCTGTAGTGCCTGCTTCAGTTCCAGAAAAGAGTATTCTTGTGTCTGAGGGGGAGGCTTGTAAACCCTTTCCATATACTAAAGGCAATTTAAGGGGGCAATCGACGACAGCAACAAGAGCAGCCGGATCCCATGATTCTGTACTACCGTTAGAAAAAACTTCTCTCTATCGGAGGGAGAAGTTAATTTCTTCTTCTGTGTCTTTAAAGGTGTCCCCAGAAGAAACCCCTAACGAAAAACTTTCTGGGGGTCTGCCAAAAATGCATTTAAGATATGATAAGCCTGAAAATGGAAAACATGGCAGTAATGTAGGAGAAGATGATTCTTCTCCCATCGTTCTAGAAAACGGAAACAAGACTTCTTTCCATGCAATAAATGCGTTTTCTTCATCCTCTAAGCATGAACAGTCTCTATCTTCATCCTCTTCTTTGGATGAGCCATCTACACGTGCTAAGCGGCCATGTATCTCTGACTCTGTACATTCTAACATGGCTGCTTCGTCATCTCTCTCCTTGGCTTCTCTTGAAGCAAACCGTGCTTATAATAGTACTTCTGGCACTTTCTTAGTATCGCATTCTCCTAATCTTTCTACAGTAGAAAATTTCTCTTCTAGCTATACAACGTCTCCTCGTGAACCATCTCGTCGTCGAGGAAGACCTCCCTATGCTGCAAATCGTGGAAGAGCAAAACGTGTGGAAATACCACCACGTGATGCACCTTCTCTGCTGCATTCAAAGGCCACGTTGCCATTTTCACCTGTTCAAGCTACTCCGTCTGGCCGTCCATCTTTATCGGATGATACTATGCTTTCCCATTCTACTTCACCGCCTCCTCACACACCCACTACACTGCCTCCTCACATACCCATTTCACCACCTCCTCACACACCCGCTTCACCTTTGATGGAACAAATGTTTCAAGTGACAAAGGGAGAAACATCTCATGCATTACAAGGAAATACATTTCTTACTTCCAGTGTATCCTTTCTTGCTCCAAAACCGAGAGGCAGACCACCACTCCGGAGAAATTTGGCGAGCCTCCCACCGACACTTCTTGGATCATCAAAGGTGTCAATTCAGTCCTCAGAAGATGTACTTCCTTTTTCTGTGGTATGAGTTATGGAACAATTTGCATGAAAATTTGAGTGAAATTTCAAGACGAGGGTGGTAGAAATAATGCAGGAGGATATACATTTTCAAGAAGGCATTGAAAGAGAACTTCAAAAAGAAAGAGAAAAATGTTTGAAAATTACATGTTTGATAGAGTGAAACAAAAAAAAAGATGTATTTGCAATATACATCAAGTGAAATAGCTTTTGTTCTTTATTTAATATAATAATTTTTTAAAATTTAGGACTACAAACAATCTGAGGAGGAATATGTTTATGTTGTAAATGCTTTCTCTTTCATATTTTTTTTCCAAATACGAGAGGCATGTCTTCTTTTTATATTAAAGTTTTGGAGTCTTTTGTACTAAAAATATATATATATAAAATTGGAAAACAGTTTTTTCCCTCCTTCCTCTTCTCTGTAATTCCCTCTTGCTTTTCTCTTTGAAATTTTTTTACATGTATATACATTGAAGTAATTTTTTAATTTTGGAATGTTAGTTGGATCTCAAGAAACAGCCTAAAGACTTTGTCAAGGAAGATATACGTTCTCCTATCTCCTCTTCTATTCTTAACCAAGCAAATCTTACAGATGCAACCTCAAAAAGCAGAATAAACACTACAGAAGATGACGGGCTAGAAGAAACTTCTGTTAGTTACTTTTCTCTCTTTTAATTTTGTTGTTGTTGTGTGCATCAACCTTTTTTTTAAATTTTTTTTTAATTTTTTTTTATTTTTAGCTGCTTTTTATGTATTAAAATTAATTAGTGTAAGTACAAGTGTGTTTATTTTTTCTTTTAAATCACTGGGCATATACAAAGTAGGTGTGTGTATAAACTTTGCTTTTCCTACTACACTCCCTGTATATACACATCCACATGTACCCACACACACACACTCACACACACACATATATATATATATATATAGAGTAAAAAATTAGAGTAGATGATGGATTAGGAAATAACTTTTCGTACTGCGTATTAAAATGTTTTCTTTTGTTTTACTCTCTCATTTTTGTTATTAATAAATTCTTAAATTTTTTTTACTCTTATTTTTTCCCCTCATTTATGCTTCGTCATCCCCCCTTTCTCATCTCTTTCTTGTATATACTATGCGTGTTCTTCTTATTTCTATTTCTGTGTATTCTTTGTAGACATCTCCCGTTCTAACCCTTGAACCTACTTCTTCAACAAAAACAGTTTCTTGTGATATTTTGGCCACGTTTTTATCCTCCTGCTATACCAACCCAAAAGCGATGGAACACATACGAGAAGCTCTCCATCTAATGCATGGACAAACCAAAGGCTGGAAAAATTCTCCCGCTCATCGTAGTGGTTTAGAAGGCAGAGGTCGGCCTGTAGGCCGTAGTCGAAGAGGAAAAGGCAATCTTCAGCTCACACATAGCCGAGGAATGCGTCGAAGAGGTAAGAGAAATGTTAAGAGGGATTAGAGAGGGAGGAAGATTCTTCATTGAAAAAAAAAATTATAAAAAGATATGTAAAGAGGGAGTTGGAAGCGGAGATGAGAGAAATTCATAATACTGCGAGTGCATTTGTATAACTATTTTTGGAAATAGATATGTATGTGTGCAATTCTTTGGGTGTTATGCTCTCTTTTTTGTTTTGATTTGTCCCTGTGTTGCTCTGTGTAGTGTAGATAACTCTCTTTTCTTTTTATGCTAAGATTTTTAAGTCTTCGCTCTTTCCCATATACTCTCTTTTTCTCCTATTCTCTATTTCTCTTTTTTTTTAATTTTCCTCCAACATTCTCTCTATTTCTCTTTTTTTTAATTTTCCTCCTCCAACACACTCTCTATTTCCTCTCCCCTCCCCAACATACTCTCTATGTCGCTTCTTTTTATCTTTCTCCTATTACCTCCTATTCTCTCTCTTTCTCTCTCTCTCTCTTCCCAATGTCATAGGTGAGGGTACCCGTCGCCTCTTCATGAGACGCGGGCGTCGGCGTGGGAATTACAGGCCATTCTCTTCATTTTATGGACACAGGATGGAGTTTCCTCCCTCCTCAAGCGTGGCCATGCTATCTGAGAAAAATCTTCAAAATCTAACGCCATTTTCTCCCTCTTTTCCAGCTAAACCTCTTCGACGACGCTACATGACTTCCGATGAGGGAAAAAACGTGGTCACGGGAGAGTTATGGTTGGAATGTATTGGTTCTGTTGACTATCGCTGTCAAATGTGGTTTCTTCCCTTAGAAAATGTTTGGGAGGTGCGTTATCAGTACATGGAGGAATGTTTGTGCAAAGAAGATAGAAAACGTTTTGACATTCGGTTGTATGGTGAACAAGAAGCTCAGACAACTGCCTGGAGGTTTTATCAAAGAGTAGAAGCAGTTTATGGGAAGGTTTCTGAAAATCGATCGCCCTCTTCCTCCTCCCATCCTTTTTCTGTTCCTTCTCTGCCTATATCCGACTCAAGATCCCCATTGCACTCTACGTCTACGCCCACTGCCCCTAAGCTGCCCTCTTCCCCCACGCAATCGGAAACCCTCGATACACCCTCTCTCTTCGCTCCTGCTGAGGTCCCTGCGGTAGTTCCATCCCCCTCTTCTGACAGTGTCCAACGTTACCCAAAAATGGATTCAGAGGATACACGTGGGGTTCCCCGTGTATATGGAGAAGAATGGGAGGTCGCTGTGGAAGAAGATGTCGCTCTCCTCCCGCCTCGACATACATCACCCAACACCGCTTTACATCGACGGCGAGGCGCCCCTGTTGGGCGAAAACGGCGACCTTATCGCCGTGCTGCCTTCTCTATGGGCCGACGTGGATTTCTAACCAATGGGCATGTGAGAACGTTGCCGGAAACAGAGGGGAAAGTGAGTTCACTGTCTTGTAATTCTGGTGAAGAAGGGAAGTCACTTCTTCCTGTGCGCTCTATGGGGAGGGGACGTCCCTGTGGCTCCCGGCGTGGCCGCATGATGGGCTATGGACGTCCATCGAGCCGCGGTCGTCGCGGTCGCCGTGGCCGAGGAACGGGACGTCCCCCCTATTTATCTCCTTCCGGAGGGAGAGGACGCCCTCGACGGAAATATTTTCGTGTGATGGCTTTGACGGATGAGGAGAGTCAGGAGGAGAAAGATTCCCGCCTTTGCCATTTATATGAGGCGGAGCGAAGGGAAGCGGGGATACGTGATGACAGCGAGGAGATAGAGTCTGAAGAGGAGGCCTGGTTACACAAAGCAGCCCTTTCGTGTAACACGACACGTGAAGAAATTTCTCGACTTCTTACTTCCAATGCGGGTTCCTTTGAAGAGAGTGAGAACGAGGGATGGACACCGTCTCGACGTTCTCGGTTGCTGCACATTTTACGTAGTCTTACCTTTTCTGAGAAGAGGATGACAAACGAAACGTGTCGGGAGGGTGCGGTGCGCTATGCGGGTGCTATGCACCCCCCTTTGCCTCGACAGCCCCCTCTCTCCTCTGAATGGAAAGGTACCGCCTATGGAACCTCAGAGACCCTTCTTTTGAACGGCTACTATCCCTCCTCATGGTCCTCTGGGAAGGTGGAAGGCGGGGATATGTCTCCCTCGGCAGTGAAATGGGGTGCCTTCTCTGCAGAAGGAAACATGGAGAAACAGGGCCCTACCCATGATCTCTCATATAATCAAAGTTATCGAGGAGATGATCCCCTATGGAGGATCTATCAGCCGAGGGATAACCGAGGCCACTCCACAGAGAGGCTATTTTCCAGTGCTCCCTACTCCGCCTCTGAAATAGTTTCGACGGAGCCCTCCTTCGCCGCAGATGCGAAGGAGAGTCTATGCGCTCCATCACATCTACGTGGGCATGCAGACGATGCCCCTACCAAACTGTTTGCCCATTCTCTTCCTGGCCGTGTCCTGCGGCCTCGACGGTCGTGCACCGGTCCGTACCCATCCGATCACCGCTCACAGCGGTTAGATCGGGAGATAGTACCCGCCTATTCCACCCTGAGGCGAGGATATCGCCAAAGACGCCTCTTGGGGGAAGACATGTCTTTTACGGAGGCTACGTGGGAAGACCGTGTGTATACCCATGCCTATGCTGTCTCCAAAGTTGTAGATGCCGCCGTTCATAATTTTCATCATCTGTATCGCTCCAAGATTGTGCAAGTAAACACACAGTCGGGTGGCCATAGCGGTGTCGTGACTACCGTCCTTCCTCTCCGTATTTATGCACATTTGTTGCACTGTATGCATTATCCTTTACAGCTTCCTGCACAGAGGCGGACCCCTCCAAGCTCAGAAAAGAAGGAAGAGCGACCTGCCACCCCTTTCCCTAGTGCAGTTACTAAGCCCTTGCTTGAGGAAATGCCCCTTTGCTTAGAGGAAGCGTCTCCGCCTCCCTCACCTTCGGAGGCAAGCAGTTTTCCTGAGGAGCGTGTGGCCACAGTAGTACCCGACGCGGGTATGGAGGCATCTTTGGTCATGAAGGAAGACGTAGAGGAAGAAGTAGCCAAAAACTTAGAGACTGAGATGGAAGGGGGAGGTCATGCAACCTCCTTGGTAAGGAGCGATTTGGAGGCGTCTTTGGTCATGAAGGAAGAAGTAGAGGGAGTAGAGGAAGGCGTAACCAAAAACTCAGAGACTGGGATCGAAGGGGGAGGTCATGCAAACTCCTTGGTATCGAGCGATTTGGAGGTGTCTTTGGTCATGAAGGAAGACGAAGTAGAGGAAGAAGTAGCCAAAAACTTAGAGACTGAGATGGAAGGGGGAGGTCATGCGACCTCTTTGGTAAGGAGCGCTTCAAGTGTAACTTCAGAGGCCTCCCACAGTATGAAGGCAATTTCTTCCAAATCGCCTTCTTTAGAGGCGAAATGTGGCACTCTACAGACTGCCTGTTCCTTTTCCTTGCAATCGGATATACACACAAAAAGGGATAGAAATTTAGAGAAAAATTTTCCAACAGATCCAGCCACGAGCAAGCCTCTTCCTTCCTTTCTTCCTTTGGTACCTTCCTCTCCTAAACTATTGGCCACGACATCATCGAATACCTCTGTATCTTTGATACAAAAATTGATGGTAGATATTCCAGTGGGTGGAAGTTATGATTATCTTCTTCCTTTACATGGAAATAAGAGATTAAAAGCACATCGCAGAAGTATTGATAGAGTGGATGAAGCCTTTGAATGGATGTATCGTCAATCGTATAGATGAATTCTTTATAGAGTATATATATAGATGTAGTATTCTTTTTTAGAATCCAATTTTTGTAGTATATTACCGTGAAGATTGAGAATTTTTGTATTTCATCCACCCAGCCATCAATTTTATATGCTCTATGATGTTTTTTCGAATTTTTCTTTTTTTTTAAATAAAAATATCTCTCTTTTTGATTATAAAAAGATATAGATTTTTTTTCATTTTTATCGGATACTTTGTACTTTCCTCTCCTTTCAGAATAACTCAACACACATTTTTCAAAAAATACTACCATTTCCCTCTAATTTTTTATTTTTTTAAAAAGAAAAAGAATTTCCATCTAATGTGTTTTATATATTAAAAAAAAACTCTCTTACATTTATTAGATTTGTTGATACTTTTTCAAAAAAGAAAGAAATATGGCATTAAAAAGAATGTGGACATTCCTCCTCTCTTGTTTCTTTTATCCCCCCTATATTCTATTGAGGAAAGAAATGTACATACATTCCCCTTTTCACTCTTTTTTTTCCTCGCCGTTTTTTTTTTTATTCCAGAGAAAGTTTTTAACACATACAAAGAAAAAACGAATTTGCATATACCCTCCATCTTCTCCCCCTCGTTGAACTACATCTGTCTTTTCCAAAAATATATCTAAATTGGTGAGAATTGCGCTATTTCTAACATATAGACATATCCTCTCGACTAGCCACCGTGCATGAAAGAAAGTGGAATTTTAAAAACGTAAAAAAAATTGTTTTTAAAATAAACTCTTTTGTGTGGAAATACATTCGTCTGTGCATTCAAAATTGTATATATGCAAAGATAAAAAGAAAAAGTGTGTGGTTTCTTGAGAATGCATTTTTTTACTGCATAGAAAATGGCCACCAGAATGGACGCTTTTTCGTCATCATTTGAAAATAATTTTTAGGGGAGGTGTACGTACACCCCCCCTTTTGGGGGCAAAAAGAGGGGGAAATTGTGGATTTTTGAAAACAAAGATTCTGCGTTGTTGAAATAGTTCAAAATTTTTATAAAAAAAATAAATTGCATGTCCAATTCTTCTTTTTTGTAAAACGGTTTTCCTATTCCTTTTTTTTAAAAAGAAGAAATAGAAATATACTCTCTGGTATGCATCAAATCAAACTTCACAATCCTATCCATCACAGAATTCTTCAAAAAACACACGTTTTTTAAAATGCGATTAAAATTTCAATATATCCTGATCTAGAATGGGGGGATGTTATGTTATTGAAAAATCATCCTCTACTCTAAGGATTAGATATAAAAAAAGTATTATGCTCCAGCCTTCTATATATCTTCTAAGGATCTAACGTTTGCAAAAAAAATCAAATGTGCTTTATATTGAATCAATAAAGCAGAATCAAAAACTCAACAATAGAAATTTTACTGTTTGAAAAGAAAACAAAGAAGGAGGATGAAATACTAATTAAAACGAAGAGGAAAAAAAAAACAGAGAATATCTTCTTGATAGGGAATTTTTTTAGTCTGAAATTCAAAAAAATTTTAATTTTTTTTGGAAACTCTAGCGGAAAGAGAAGTTTTTCGTTTTCGTTTACGAGAATGTGAAGCATTTTTAATATTTTTTGAATTAAATATCTCCAACGTCCTGTGTTCAGAAAATTGAGAAAATACAGTAGCCTATCCAACATAAAAATACACAAAAATAGAGAAAGTTTGAGAAAATAAAAAAGAGTACAAAAAACGTGTAGTTTATAGAGAAAAAAAATACAAAAAAAGGTAAAACTATTGTAGAATTAAGAAATTATGAAAGCAGATGAAACATGTATAGCCATTCTACAAGGCAACAAAACTTGCAAGACAAAGGAACGAGATAAGAAACTTCGTATTTTTTTTAATTAAAACTTCAAATAATTACAAAAAAAAAGAGAGCAGCGATGGAGTAATAAAGTGATTGCTATAGAGTTCAAATAGAGGACAAAAACAAAAATTAATTTATATATAACTTTCTATAGTTATAAATTCCTGAATTCAAATGTATTTTATCTATAACACAATGTGTACACTTTTATATTCATAGTATGTTTTATTTTGAACCTATTCTGCTTCAGTATTTTTTTGTTTCTCTTCTTATAGTTTGTCGTTTCTTTGTTCTCCTTTTGCAAACCTATCACTTTCTATATCTATTTTTATGTGTAAATATTTTTCAGATCCTTTTCAAAAATATAACAAAAATAGTATTTTACCGTTTCTTCAACAGAAAGATTGCCAGCGATATTTAAATTTCGAAGTTTCAATAAATTTTTCAACGATAAAAACATTCTATAAAAATGAATTCACAAGAAAAAAAAATTATATTCACCAAAGTTTTGTCCAATCATGTATTTTTAAAAAAAAATATATGAAACTTCTTTCTTTTCATATCCACAAAGTTCCTTAAAATTTTAAATTTTCACCTTTTTTTTATCAAAATAATAAAACATTCGTATACAAAAATTATACGCTCGCAACTCATCTTCTATTGCCTTATTTCTTATCCCATTTAGATAGTGGAAATAGAAGGGAGATTTGCTTGTTTTTTGAATCCCTCCCTCACACCTACACAATTTTCCAATTTTTTTACTTAATATTTTTTATAGCATTATTGCCAATATCCAAGATTTGAAGCATACTCATTTGTTGCATTTTAAGCGTAGGTAGACTCATCAGTTTATTAGAATTGAGGCGTAATTCTAATAACCCTGGAAATTTCTCACCAAATGGAAAATTCTGAAATTTTTGTAAAGAAAAAAAAAATTTGCAAAGCAGTATATAAATGCAAGTATACAAAACGTTTATTTCAAAAATAAAAAATTCACAGTAGTTGTAGAGGGATTCTCTATTTCTACATAGAGAGTGAAATGCATAGCAACATCACTTTTTCAAAAAAGTTTAAAATAGATCCAACGTTTAAAAAAATTGTGTATGGCTGAAAATTCTTTTACAGAAAAGGATGTGAAGTTTTCTTTAAAAAATACTATCAACTCTTTTTGAATGTTTCTAAGCAATTTTTACTGTTCAAAAAACATATTCAGATGCAAGAAAAATGTGGAGAAGAATTTCCCTAAACAAATCGAAAAGGATGCAGCGTACATACAGAGAGAGAGGTGTACATACAGTACACAATTTCTCCTTTTTCCGGGAAAATAAAAATTTGCACATCTATTTTCACAACTTTAAGGATAGCACAAAAGCAAAAGAAAACACTTTTTAAGAAGAATCTAAGGTCTCTAGTAAGACAATTCTAAGATTTATCTTGAAATAAAACTTTTAAAAATTTTCTCAAAAAAAAATTCTTTTTTAAAGAAAGATTCTTTTTTTAAACCAAGATAAAAAGAATTTATAAAATCTTTCATTATAATGATACTCATGTTGCATGCATAGCTAAAATAAATCGTTGCAAGAGCACACAAACTAAAATAACTATGAAATCTTTCCTGTCCATTATAACTCTTAAAACGAGTCACATATTCCAAATGGATTTTAACTACAACCAATGTATGTAGAACAATCTCAAAAATATTTTACTCGATCACTTAAAGGATATATTAATGAAAGTAATAATAAAGCTTCTTTTTATCAGAAATAGACTTGATTTTCAACCTTTGATGCAGATAATTTTTAGCAAAAGCATAATTGAAAAACATTTGTTTCTTATGCCTAATTTGGAGTATTCTCCATTTAGTATTGGAGATTGAAACTCAAACTGTACCATTTGTATAAACTTCAAAAGCAAAAACAAAATTCATTAAAAAAACAGACACTGCTATCCATATTTTTAATAAAAATTTCAACCCACTGCTTAATTTACCTTAATTTGATTGTTGCTAAGTGATACTTTCTTTAACTGCTTCATAGTCTTTTGACAAGGGATAATTTCTTCCACTTGGTTATTGGAAACAACTAGCAATGAAAAATTTAGGCGCAAATGAGAATGCTTGCAAGATTTCTTATCACTTTCAAGGAAATCTTGTTTTACGATGTACATACACGAGAAAAATTCAAATTTATAAATAAACGTATAAAATATTTGATCCTTACTATGTTTTATTTGTAATATGCGTATTGTGTTGCTATTGAGTATACAAATGCGTTTAATAAACGAGAAAATGTACTCAGATTTATGGCCAAATTTTATATTCCCCTTTTTTTCTCTCTCCATGCGCACATGAAGCCCCCCTCACATACAAATTGAAGAAGAGGGAAATGTATAAGGAACGAAAAGAGATGCAATATTTCGTTGGTGATGTATTTATTACCGAGAGTTTCTAACTGCGGCAAAAAACTTAAATCAGGGATACTGCCTGTACAACACACACATATGGAAGAAATTGACGATTTTTCAATGCCTTGAAAAACACACTTGAGAACAGGTTGAACGCCATAAATAATTTCAAAATGCTCCTATTTAACAAACCAATGAAATCTTAAACACAAGACATGGAAAGACTTACGAATTCGGTTATGACTGAGAATAAGGGCTTTCAGATTCGTCAAACCTGACAGATTGTCAATTTTAGATATCTGATATTTACACACAAAGCATGTTAGCATCTTAGGGAAAACCGTTGGTACTTAAAAATATACTGTAGAAGTTATCATTACATATACAGTAACACAATTACGATTCAAACACTCGTTAATTTGACACCGCTACATACCTGGTTGTGAGATAAATTGAGTACAGTAAGGGCATGCAAATGCTTAAGGAAACTTAATTGATGTATCTGATTCATTCGAAGATCAATCCAACAAAGTTCCAAGTTATATTGCAGAAAATCTGCTTCCGTCAATTCATTTGAAGGTAGATCGATGCGCTGCAAAGATTTTAATGACGATAGTTCGTCACAAGAGGAAATGCGATGGTTAGGCAAAGCCAAAATCTTCAAAAGCGATATATCATTTTGTGGAGCACTTTCAGACGAGGCAATTTTAGCTAGCGTCAGATGAACGATTGGTTTAGGTTTAGAATCCGAGTCTTTATGTTCCATTGTGCCACCAGCCATTGCCACTACTTTTGTACCATAGGAAGGATTCAAACTAAATTTAAAGCATTGTTAAAATAAGTTTAAATGAAAAGCAGAAGGGATTAAGCAAAGAGGAGCATCAGATAAGAGAATAAAAGCAGTGTTTGCTCTTCATTGGTGAATTTAAAACGATCTCCGACAGCTACAATCCAAGATGGCGGTGGAGAAACGTTGAGGCCACCATGTAAAAGCCTTTATTGAGGAAAAACGCATCTACGAATGGCTTCACTGAAAATGCTCAGCAAACGAGTTTGGTTTTCACTCGACAATATCAGAATTTCGGACAGACAGAAAAAAGTTCTTCACTTTGACTCTCGTTAGTATTATGTTTTTCATTACCTAGGCTTATCTCTTTGCAGAGGCCCTTTTCAGTTGAAGATTTGAAAGGAAGCATTTTTTAATTGTGTTTCTACTGCTAAGGGAAGAAAAAAATGTGCTGATTGTTTTGCAATAAAAAAAACGCTAATTCATGTACCTTTACTTTACAAAATAAAAAAAACTACTGAGCAATCCAATAAATGAAAGAAAAATTTTAATTGCCTAATATTAATTGTCCGCAAAATTGGTTACGAAATGTTTTTTATGACACTTTCCTGTTTATTGATAGTCATCTAGCAATTCCTTTAGCAGGGTGCTTTGTATTATTGATTAGTAAAGCACAATGGTTAGATTTAAGGCTCCGAACGAGAATCTGTAGGATGTAAAAAATTCATTTTAAAAGTAGCAAAGATATGATGCCACTACAATCTATCTGATGATATTGCAGCCGTATCCGCATATGAATATTTCCCTTGTCAAATAGTCGCATGTACACCTAAAAGTTTGTTAATAGTTGCTTGAGAAGTGAAATCATGCAAATAGTAGTTTCCTTCATTTTTCTTTTATAAAAAGTAGCTAATGCATATGAAAAATAATGTTGAATTACCCAGGCATGAATATTGGCACAAGAGTATAACACAGTATATGAACGCTTTTAAGTAAGAATGAGTAGTAAAGCTGTAACAAAACTTCTAGGTTAAGTTCGATTAAATAAGAAAAATCTAGTTATATCAAAATTGTATTTGTAAAGAATTTTCATAAATCTTCGACCTGCGGTATCTGTTTTGTTAGATCGCAATATAACTACTTACTTTTGGTTTTCACTTTTTTTTTGCCGTTTCATTGCTGTTAATATTTTTACTCAAAAGAATATGGCACCAAACTTCGAGAAGTCCAATAGTTCTAGATTTACAATGAAAATGGCATTAGGTACCTCCTTGAGTATTACAACAAATTACAGAAGTATAATTATAAAATCATCCATGCCAAAAGCATTCCTTGAAGAAATGACGGTATGACATTTAAGAAACTGAGTATATTGTAACTTATATACTTATATTCGAATCGATTGTTGTAGCAATTATAATAACCTCCATTGGACTTTTGTGCGCATCGAAGAAACGTTATTTCTAGAAATTTGTAAGAGCCCTACTGAAAAACAAGGAAGCTAAGACACATTTGCAAAATTCCCAATGAGTTTCAGCATGCTGTTTGTTGTATGAAAATATTGTGTCCTAACATAACTCCGATTGAAATGCCAAGAAAATCAATACTACTGAAAATGCATTAGAGCAATGCAAAGAAAGATACATTTTCCTCTTTATTAATTTGTTTTTTGTATAGTAGGGGTAAAATAAGACTAATTTCATTGTATCATCCGGCTGTCTTAGCGAGAAAGTGACTGACACATTTCAATGTAGATGTAGAGATGACGTGCTCAAAGGCATGAAAAAAATCGTAGCGATTATTGTCAGAAAGTTTATAGATATAGATCTAGAAGTTTCGGAAGCGCCCTACATAACACGATAGGGAATATATGTATTTATAATAGAAAAATAACTAATGTACAGTCGTTA
This sequence comes from Cardiosporidium cionae, assembly GCA_015476325.1. NCBI lineage: Eukaryota > Apicomplexa > Aconoidasida > Nephromycida > Cardiosporidium > Cardiosporidium cionae. Next base: position 29,598 of record JADAQX010000430.1, read on the forward strand.
GAGGGCGCAACCGACAAGGAAACTCGCACTACTAGTAAAAAATAAAATATGCATTTTTATCCCAATCGATATATTCACTAGTAAAAAAATAGTACATTCTACTCTTTTGTAAAGCAGTTTAATTGACCCTTTCACAGAAAAAGATGTATGATGTTGGATAGTTTTTAGTGAAAGGAAATTTCAAGTTGTGTATTGTCTGTTTCGTTGTCTAATATAGGTAAAGTATGTTCAGAAGTGATACCAGGTGCAATTTTCTCTTCAGTTGGATTACCTTCTAATTGCATTTGCAGAAGCTGTAGAATGTATGCATGAATTTTCTAATCGCATGAACAAAGAAGCTTTTTTTTATCTAATGCATAGCTACTAAATTTGAAATAAAACACAAGGACCCTATAACCTTTACAACACCTGCTAAGGTATTTAAAAAATTATAATTATAAGCCTCTTCTACCATTCAAAACAAAAGCATATTTTTAAAAAAACTTGAACAAAATCCTACTTCACTCAGCATAGCAAAATAGAATTATTTTATCTATTGTTTTAAAGTGAAGAATAGCATCCGCTGCTACAATGAAATAAGCAGTTAATAAGGGGTATCAAATAGAGGAGGAAGACAGAAAAATTGCTGACATCATTCATAATTTATTTGTTGTTTTTGAAATTTAGTAGAATACAAAGTACCGCAGGGTGAAATGTTGGCATACAAGCTACAGGAAAACAGCTCATCATGGGATTACAATTGGCAAAATGACTAAGCATAGAGTATGGCTATGAATGTCTTACCTCGGATTGTGCCAGTTGCCACCGTTTTTCTACCTCTGCCAGTTGATTTTCACGTAGAGTCTAAAAATGGAGAGCGTTACAAAGAATCACAACAATCTATAAACCGCTACACATCTATCTTTCTTTTTCTGCTAAAAACTGAATTACGCACTATATCCTTATGGTTACACTTTCCATACAGCAGGTAGAAACCTTTTTATCCAAACTTTTTCACAAAAAAGGAAAAATATTCGTTCATAAACAGAGCTCATAAAAAGTATAACATATTTTTTCAAAATATGTGTAACAAGCAAAAGTAAAACTTTTACATTGGGCAATGAAATTTTGGGTGTCTACTCATTTCATGTTCACATAGAAAATTGATCCTCGACATTGCCCAGCATATTTCGACAAGAATATCCTACCGTAAGTTGCATCATATCTGAGAGTGTAGCCTCTAATTCTTCCTTTTCCCTGAGGATAATGTAGGAGGGGAAAAAAAAGAAAGAATTAAAAAATTTTATCAAGCACAATTTAAAAATGTATGATCAGTACTAAAAATAGGACAATCCACTTTGTTATTAAATGTACTCAAATTAAAACAAACAAAAAAGGAAATCAAAAAGTTGAAAATAAAATTGCTACATTCCCTCTTGCAGAAAAAAGATTTAACAAAGAAAGCAAATGATGAAAATTTTCCATTTTCTAGCATACTTTTGCGCATATTCTTCATTTTTTAGCATTTTTTGAAGATTCTGCTGAGCAAGCTTATAGAGCTTCTTATATCGAGCTGTATCAATGTTGAGAATCTGTCGTAATCAAAGCAGTGCAACAGTCTCCAAAATGAATGAAAAAGAATAAAAAACTCTCAGGTTTTCCTATTTCACTTTTGCTGTCTCCACAGTGTTCGCATTGGTAGAAAATGCTAAGCTATGTATATAAAATCCTATTTTTTTGAAAAATTTCAGAAAGATGTAGTATCATACCTACCTTAAGTTTTTGACAAAGAAATTGAATTTGATCATGAAAATGAAGCCATGAGGAAACAATACTACATTCATTATCTACCAAAGTATCGACTTCTACCCCAAAACTTCCACAAAGATCCGAATTGCTCAAAATATCGAAATTAGTTTCATTCAATGGAATTTCTGTAGATGCGGCATTGTGCTGGATACAGGGTACCATGGATACCTCTGCCCTAGGTTCTAGGTTACTTCTAGATTCCTGCGAAGAAGGCAATGTGAGAGGAAGTACAGTAGACGTGGTTGAGACTGTAGATTTTTCCCTTCGTTCAGTAAGATTTCCCCGTAAAGGAGAGTGCTCAGAGTGTAGACGTGTAGATAGAGAAGTTTGCATATCCAAAAGATCTGCACTTCTCCTTGATTCCATCCATCCTTTTGGATCAGCAAAAGGACTTAGTACGGGTTTCTTCGTTAAGATTTCCAAGTTCTCTGGTGGTTTTGAGGAATTATTGGTTATCCCAGGTATGCCAACCTTTGTGGAATGTATGCCAATGTTTTTCGAAGACTCTTCTATGGATAAGATAGGTGCAGAGATGGATGGAGCAGCAGCAATACTTAAGGGTGCCATTGAAGGATAATCTGAAAAAAGTAAAGAAGACCGTAAATCAGAAATATCACGGGGAAAGGAACACACATTGGGGATATCCATTAGGGAAGAAGTTAGGCCATACTTACTTTGTAAAGAAGAAACAGGTCTATCCATGCTCATAAGTTTGGAAACATCTCCCTTATGCACAGTTCCATTCGAAAAGGGTGCAGGAAGCCCCAAAGGCTGTGCTTCTCCTGTGTGCTCTCCCTCCAATAGGCTTGGCCTTTCTGAGGCCAATGCAGAGGTAGAATGAGAAATTTGGGGTATACTTTCATCATCTAAGTAGGCATGTCGAGCCTCAGTTCTCTCTACAGAGTGATGCATGCGATCAAAAGGGAGTCTCATAACCTGTGTTAAAGGCGATGCATGCATCGATACCTCAAAACCATGAAAAACTCCCGGTGGTGTAGCATCTGAAGAATATGTCTCCGCTGCGTGTATAGATGGATAGGCTACCCCTTCCCATGATGAGGGAGAAATTTTTTCTGCCCTTGTGTGGGCATCCGCACTCGGTAAAACCAAACCAGTGGAGGGGCCGCGTTCCTCCTTCTCAAAAATTGGAATCGTCTGAGAATGCTTTTCTGAGGAAAAGGAAGTGTATGCAGTTGATTTTGGCTTAACTGATGGTAGGGTGGAGTAGACACTCGTGTTGAGAGAGAAATTTTTTGTTGAGGGGATATCTGCAGAGTCTAAAGCGGCCGCATGAGGACCTTGGGTTTGAGAGTGAAGATCCGCATTTTCACCACAAGGAATAGAAAATCCACTAGCAAAAGAAGAACAGGGGGTAATGACAGGGTCAAGAGACTCTGAGGAAACATTTTTCACCGAGCTGAAAAAAGTGAGAGGGGGTGAAGTCCCATTTTTATCGTACAGAGAGGTAGTCGTGGCAGACAGAGTTTGCTCGAGATGTGAGGTAGTAAAAGGAGGGTTTAGTTGTCTCTCCTTTAGAAAAGAGGTCCTGGAAGATGCAGAGATTTTATGGGAGGCGATGGTGGACGCAGGTGGCATGTCTACCAAATCCGACTCTCCACGAAAATCCATAGATCGTGTGGAGTCTCTGAAAGACTTAGGAGGAGGAGCATAAGAGGAAACATAGGGAGCTTTCAAAGATGAGAGAGAATAAGAAGAATGGAGGAAATCCGAAGAATGCGATGGGCAAACCGAGGGAAAATTTGAGCTCCATCCATGGCTCTCTTGAGTTAGAATTGGCGGTTTTTCCATTTCCAGAGGGGATGGCGGCAGCGAAACAGATATCTTCGAAGGTGACATGAGGGAGGTAGCTTGCATTGTAGAAGTAGCTTTTGGCAGTAATTCTCCATGTAAATACGAGGCACTTGTGGGAGGAAAAGAAGTGGTTGCATGTGCGATATATCCTTGCCGGGAGCGTGCTGTGGAGGTAGGATACTGCCGCAGCTGCTCAAAAGAGGCAGCGTTTTGTTGTTTCCCTTCACCTTGATAAAATCGCAGAGGTTCATCGTTCCGCGATGTTGGTGGGTCTACTTTTCTGTAACCTGAGGTATGAGAATATATTGAAGGTTCGACCGTTTTTTGTGGAGAAGGGATAGCAGAATACTTGCTTTCTAAACTCCAAATAGGCGTAATTTCTTGCAAAATTGAGTCTTCTGGAAGGTTGTGTGAAGAGGGTGCAGAAGAATCAAAGCGGACAGAGCTAAGAAAGCGGCTTTGATTCTGTGATCCTATAGCAGTTCTGGAAGAATCATTTGAAAGGGGATACGCCAAGGGAAAAGTAGGAGACGGGATAAGTGATGACTCTTCACAAGACTCCTTCAAAGATGGGAGAGCGAGATCAGAGGAAGGTCCACTCATTCGTCCATGCTTCTCAGAGGTAGCATTTCTTCGCTCATAAGAAAGCGGTTTATCTTCAAAAGGAGAAGGAGATAATACATCTGAGATGCTATCTTGAAGTCGTAATTTACTATAAGTAGAATATAAAGAGGAAGGAGGCTCTAGGGGATCAATACAGTTTTTTCTATGCAACCATTGATCATCCTGTGTCTGTGAGAGATTGTTGAGCATCTGTGATGACGAGAGGAAAGCAGCTTTTGTACAACACTCTGGACTAGAATCTGGATGAGAAAGAAACAAAGCTCTGTGACGAAATGCTGAAGAAGGTATATCCAAATTAGATTTTACACATGAAGAAGTAGGCCTAGACATATATGTGGAAAGTTTTTTAGAAGATTGAAAATGAGCATACGATTTGGGGGTGGTAGCGGCTGGCACTGTTTGGGAAGGTACAACAAGCGAAGAAGAGAGACTCTTACCATCTTCTTCATAGAAAGATTTCGCCTGAAGTTTTTGCTTGCAAAAATCTATTCTTGACAATACAGAATCATACAATGGAGAATGTTTACGAGGTGAAGATATCTTTTCAAATTTTGACAAATTTAGGGATCCACTCAGAGGATTTTGAATCGATTTTGAGCCTTTATAGCGTGCAGTAAAATTCTGAGAATAAAGTTTTCTATCTAAAGGGGACGAATAGCCATTTGATGGAGTTTCAGGTAAAGTAGGTACAGGGTAATGAGACAAAAGGTTTTCATTAGAGACAGTGGAGGCATTCTCATCTTGATGATGAAGGTACATTTCTGTGAGATTCTCCTCAGGTGATTTACTTTCAGACAATGGAAGCACCTCCTTCTGCTGTGACACATTCTCTCTACTCTGTATAGGGCTCTGAAGATCATGACAGTGGACTCCAATCGAATTGCTGTAGACTCTAGGAGGGTATGAAACAGAGAGTCTTGTGGGGGGTCTCTGAGATTTAGGGTTTTCCAATTCTGTCGTATCTGTACATGAAATTGCATCCAACTTCTCCTCTTCTTCTATAGAATCTTGTATGGCAGAGAGATATCGTGAAGGAGTTTTTTGTGAATGCATTTCCTTCTAAAAATTCAAAAATTGTCCACAAAAAGGATTATCAAACACAATTACATGTTACATAGAATCAAAAGTTTAACCCACATACTTCTGGTTGATAAGAAATGAAACTTAAAGATAGTAAAAAATGAAAGCGTACACCTGCAATTTAATAAACTGGGGGTGATAGGAAAATGAGAATTTATGGAATATGCAAAGGAAAAACAAAGCAGCAGCACCAAAAAAAAAGAAGAATCGTAGGATATAATTTTAAAAAAATCTTCTTGGACATACTTCTATACTCGGAGAAGGACATTGAAAGCTCAAAATCCTAGGATGTGAAGCATTAGTCATTTTTGCAATGTTCCGTTCTGAAGCAGAGGACGAACGTAATTTCTTTTCCTTGCGATTCTTCTGGTTGGTTAAAAGTGTTTCAACATAAATGCGTCGAAAAAATGCATTTTCGAGGCACTTATCATCAATAACTTTGAACATTGTTTCGTAATTTTCCGTAGAATCTTCGACTTGCACTGCTTCCCGTAGAGGAGATAAAGAACTCACCGATGAACGGTGGGATGTTGAGAGGACCTCTTCCGAGCTACATTGCAACTCTATCTCGTGTGGATTCTCTGCATTTTCTTGTCTCACTTTCTCTAACTCTCCTTGTCGATATTTTTTTCCGAGGCGAGAGAGGATTTCTTGGCGAAGAACAGCATTTTGATTTAAAATATTTGAATCCTCCTTTACCATTCTTACGCTAGTAGCATTCTGTGTGGAGGCAATATTTTCAACACGAGGTGAAAGTTTCCTATTAGTAGATGCATTCGGATTGCCTCTAGACAGCGCGGGAGATTTCTCGTGCCTTTTACCCTCAGCCCATGCTGCAACTAATCTGCAAGGTTTCATTAAACAGGTACATTTATATAAAAGTGTTCAAAGTACAAAGAAATCTTTTTAGCATACAAGAAAGAATTGAATTTAAACAATGCGAAAGAGCGTTTCATAAGACAAAAAAAACTCTTGTTTCTTTTAGTAAAATGGCATCATTTCCATCTTCATTTTTTTACAAATACGAAAAAATTGAAAAAAGGAATACAAATATAAAAAAGAACCCATCCCGTTGCTCATAATAGTTCCAATCAATTTTGCCATACTTTTTTAAAGTCAAATCTTCCAAAATAGGAGATAAAGGCGTAACAGTAGGCACGGATGAGGAAAGTGGTACACTGGTCTTTTCTTGCGTCGTTGTTTTTGGGGAATGAGCGTGAGAGAAAGATGGGGGAAATGGGGAGATGTTACGCATTGATTGATTAAGTGGAAAAAACTGTTACGTCATAATCGCGCCGAAGGTAGGAAAGAAAAAACAAAAATCATTGTCAGCTTGTCTCCCAAGAACAGAGAAACGCTGCGAAGTTCTTATACAGGTAAGCCATAAGAGGAACCACAAAAGACCATAACATCCAAATAGCATACCCAAACTATAGACAAATTCAGAAAAAATCGAGATGGCTTATAATGAATAACAATCACAATAACATCGAGAATTTTTGAAAGGTCCAGACACCGGAGAAAAGGCCCCGCCCCCGCCTTTTGGGTGATCAAAATATAGATGGCTGATCGGTAGTAGCAATGCACCCATTTTTTCGAATTGGCGTAGCAAGTTCAACTATCCTTCAGTAGAAGAAAAATTTGCTCTTCCTTTTATTTTCTGTAATTTTATGAATATGCCCTTTTAACATATCAACAATAAAAAATATAGCTTGTTTTTCCAAGTATCAAACAAATTAAGGATAAATCCGGTGAATAGATTACATAAGTTCTGTATACAAATACCAAGTTTTAAATGTTCTTCTGAGGATATGTTAAGATGTTACGATTGTACTTTGCACAATGTATTGAATACAGAACCCAAAATCAGATTTAAAATGACAGCGAAATGAAAATGAATTCCTATAAAACTTGTTCCGAAAAAACCTATCGTACAACAAGCAAATGTAATTTTCTTATGCAATGAGAAGAGTAAACTAATTTAATTGCTTTGTGGCACATTCTCTCATTTGGAAAATATTCAGAAATGCGCAATTTTTCTGCTGATATAATCAATTAGTTTGTTTTATTCATAAAAATCAAGATAAAAGGACAGTATGGATTGGCAATGCGGTTACACAATCCTTCAGTAATTGTTGTATTAAAAAACGTATATTCAATTACGTAGCATGCTACCCAGTAAATGAAATGCTACGTTTAACAAGGAGAATTTTACTTATACAAATGAAAGAGAATTTTGTAAATGTAAGAATTAAATCAGTTCTCAACTTATAAAATCCGCATCTTCGCTCGGCACATCAGAAGTATTTCCAACAAACGATATTGCGATGGAAAACCTCAAATAAACTGAAAATGCTGAATTTGGTGTTTCTATTACTAAATATTTTCGCGCTTTTAACGTATATATTTACAAATTCTAATTTATTTACCTATTCCAATGCAGTATTTTGAACATTAATACAGTATTTTTCTACAAAATGATATTTTCTTTTATTAAGCTTTTTGTAAAATTGAAAAATTTGCAATGATATAGCGGTTTTTATAAACAGAATCATTTACATTTCTTGCTAACAATTTTATATTTTACTAAGAATTTATAGAAACATTGTTGCAGCAGCTCGTTGCGATACTTTCTCGCCTATCAGATTAATTTCTATACTTTTTTTTTAATTTAGAAAAACTGCAGAAACAGTTACCAAGCTTAAAGCATTACGAATGGTATGGGCTTTTTATTAAGGCCTAAACTCTGTATCATAACAGCTGTCAAGCAATTTTAACCTGTTTTATTCAATATTTCTCTTCAAAGGAAGTTCATGTATTTGCGACACTGACAAAACTGAATTGCTTCGGAGCCAAGTTTAGCGCAACTAGATTAACCCCTCTCCTATTTTGCAATGCATAGTAGCTAAATAAAAAAGCGCAAGTATTTATTTGTTTAAATCCAGTATTGTATTATCGCATTTATTTTCGTGTAACAACTCGTAGTTTTAGCATCCTAAAATTGACCAAAAATGAATTTACGAAACAAATCGAAGGATGTGATTCACTGGAAGCGGTAACTATAAACAGGTAAAAAATGATCCATTTTTGGATTAATTGCACAAGATAAGCCACAGTTACAAACTGGTTGCATCAAAAACTATACCAAATGTACAGCTTATACACGGAAACAACGTTTTGTGCAAACACGACGTGCGAAATAAAAATGAATTGTATCTTGGTTACCTTCTACTTTGTATTAGTATATGGAAGTAGGATTAATACAAGCGCAGTATAACTATCACTTACAGCCAAAAAAATGTTTTGGCTGCTAAAATATTTACTGTTTCATTAATCGTTTTTCCTTTTAATGAAACATGACCGTTTACTCGCAGAAATACTCAACCAGGGGAAAACGCAACCAATTCATGATTTTTCACAATGCAGCCTTATACAAAAAAGGTTTTAATATATATTTTGTGTTTTTGAAACATTTATGTAAATATGCAGTTACAATGCTTTAATTGTATGTGATTTATATTTGTATTTTTCTAAATCAGCACTATTTTTTACAAAAATAATAATATAAAAAATGTCAAGTGATTCTTGCACTAGGCAATGCAGAATCTACTGGGCAGATAGTATGAACACACGGGCTCGGTTGCCTTGCGACTTCAAATTGTTGCGTGGAAACACATCTTTGCTGCTGTTGTCGAATGGGAAGCAGCAATCAAAAAAGTACTTTAGATGATATCCCTTGAATTATCACACATTCACTCTTTTTCTGAAATGTTATTTGTGTAATGAACTAATCAGACAAAAAAACTGAGGAAAAATACTCTATAATATGTACATCGCTTTGAACTATGACCCATCTATGTCTGAGGATTAGTGCTTAGAATATTAAGTTTCCGAAAATCCTCTTCCAAGTCCCAGAACTTCTATTGATGGAACAATGTAATTGCTTGAGCTTACAAGATGGTTTTTTATGAAAGTTACGTGTACTTGTCCAAACGGATGACACAAACGGACATGATTTCTCTTTTCAATGAATGCTACTCAATTATTTCTAAGAACAACGGTTCTTTGCTGAGTATTAAAGATCTTGGATGGAGACAAGTAAGCCAGATATTTCGTAAAAACATCATATTGCGTAGGATTAGCGTTGAGGATCTCGACTATTGGGGAAATTTACTTTTCGTTATAGCTCTTCCTAATTGCTACCCTTTTTAGCTTTACGTACAACAAGTAATTCTTATTCTTCTAACTACCTGCTCTCTTCTTTCAATCTTTGGTGTTTCTTTACTGAGAATGATTATGCATACATTATTATTTTGTGTGTGTTATAGAAAGTAGAGATTGAAGTGCTACTGTACTATTGTAGTGATTAAAAATGGTTAGAAAGAGTATTCAAATGTTGCGCAGTTTTGTGCCAGCATTTTCTATTTTTATGTCAAAAATAATGACTGCAATTATACATTCTATGTCACGTGTTTTTTTTAGGCGTCATATCGTGTTGACAAGCCACGAGTGGGTGTTTTTTGGTTTGGTCATATGTTCTGTGTGACGTTCGGATCAAATCCGGTTTCTGTAAAGGAGATAACTGAGTTGTACAATACTAACACTGGGGTGCTACGACATGTGACGATGAAGCTAAAGCCTCGCCATAATATTCTAATATATAATGCGAACACAGCAAATCGCACAGAAATGAAAATAGGAAGTGGTGAACAATAAAATGACCTTCTATCTTATCAAATTGCCTGTTATAGCGCTGCAGCTATCTTGTAAACGGATTCTATCAAAAATTCTTCTTCGACTAATTCTCTATTTATAAATACTGCCACTGAACAAGTTTCAGCAAAACAGAGATGATTTTGCAAGGAAGTTCTTTAATTCATCCTGATTGGCCGTTGTATTTAAAGGAATAAGAATTTTTAGTGTTCTTTGTTTTTCCATTTGCTAATGGTCATTTTCTTTTCGAAACTATGTATAATAAATCGATCAATCAACGGAAAAACCCAAATTTTTAACTGTTTCAAACATTTTCTTTGATCTAGATTTTTTTCCAAGAAACCATGAGCAGCATGTATTCGCTTTGATTTGCACCGTCGTATTGTACATGCAGCGATGCCAAATTTTATAATAAATCCCAGCGTTTTATTGCTTCCTTTCTGTAAGGTAATAACTCTCTCATACTAAGCGATTCTGCATACACCTCTACGTCCAATCAATCCCGATTACAATGCGTGCATCTACGACATTCGTTTCCTAGGGTTTAACATTCAATTTTCATAAAGCATTTATTATCTATTCGTCTACTCATGCAATTTAGGGTTAGCATGTCGCAAAAACGGTTTTGCTCTTTTGCCACCTTTAGTTTTTATTTTTTCTATCTGTTTTGATAGAAACTGACAGTTTAAAGGGGAGTAACCAAAACTGAAATATTGAAACAAAAATCATGACGTATTTCCACTTGTATTGCACTATTCTATAACAGCCACCTTTAGTGAGCCACCAAAAATTTATAGGGAAAAAGTAACAATGATGAAGGTTTTAGGTTACTGCTATTCATTCTCTCAACCAGGATATCGACGTAAATACTCCCAAAACGTAAGAGAGCATAAAAACCAAGTGTCATCAAGCGATAGCTCAATGTAATATTTGACAGAATGGCGACAAAAATATTTACTTAGAATAAAATTACGTTGAATCGAAAGTTAAAACACTCTAATACATAACTTCGAAAGAGGAAAGAATTATTCGTAAATTTTGAGGGAAATATCCCGTACGCAAGAGAGGCAATGTAGTTAGAAGGGCGTTGACTACTTTGCGTCTAAATTACAAAGCACAAAAGAGATTATTACAGTTCGATGGTATCAAAGGAACAACGTTGTCCCGACAAATTCGCGTTGTGGAAGATGTATAACATATAGCTGAAATTTATTTCAAAATTAAAGAAAATCTAATGCGTGTGTGCAGTGCATTTGAGATGAACTAATAATGGAAACACATGATAGTGTAGGGAGTTCTCCATTCAACGTTTCTGAAAGTTTTTACTTTTGGGTTGCAATTTTGTTTTGTGTGCTCTAGGTGGGCAATATTCTTTACAAAGAGAAACATATCCTTCCCTGCAATATGGAATGTGTGCAAACGTATCATAGAAAGGTGTAATTTTATAGCGATATATTAGAGAAGTAGAGCTCTCTCCCGCTCATATTGAAAGATCAGATTCGCACATTTCATTGAATTTCTTTACTTACGAATAAGCAGTGGAGATGCAACACTGTAAGGGAATCTTTGCCATGCATTTTACCGAATTCACCCCCAATTTTCATGTTTCTCTTCTTTTCCCCCTCCTCCTCTTTGCAAAAGAGGAACCCACACTCGTTTTTTTTTGTTACAGAGTGCAGATGCCATCAATGCAACAAATACTCCTTACATCCTCCCAAAAAAAACACATGTAAAAACATGAAAGCAAATGTAATGTTATTCCTTCCTTAAGAAATGCAACCTGGGGGATATTTGAATGATGCGAAGATATTTCAGAGTAGCGAGTTTGGCCTCACCTAAAAAAAAAAGAAAATCAAAGTATGCCGGCCGTAGTGGCTTATAGTCTCTCCCCATGCAAGACGAGAGTATAGCACTTAAAACAAAAATTTCAATTTTTGAAAATAGGCAGCCATGTACATGCCTTTAAAACCTTTACTCGTTTTACTCAACGAGAAAATTACAAGTTGTGACAATTCTTGCCTCGTTCATTATTGAAATAAGCAGAACTTGCTATTGAGAATACAGAGAAACTCTCTGTTTTGCATGTTTTTAATTCTACTTGAAAAAGTTTTTGCCCCAATGTTTTCCACATCTTTATATGCCCATACATTCGATTTCTCTGCTCCCCCCCAAGACAATTTTTAAAAAAAAAATACAAAGAGTTACAGGAAACAACAAATAGTGCCTCTTTCTACCCTCTCAAGTTTATAGCCTCTTTTGTTATACAACCATTGATGAAAAGATGAACATCAATTCTGCCTAAGAGAAAAAAGTGTGACGCATGGACCAACCTGTTTGACCAAATACTTTTAATCCTGTTTCTGCCAGTTCTTTACGAGGAATACTATACAAACTACAAATAGAAAAGAAAAGAGTAATACAATCTATAGCTACCATGTTTTTTGAGTACACTCTCAACTAGAAGAATTGATGAGATACCTGCAGAAAAATGGCAGTTTTCATTGCTCACGATGCCCTATAATTTGAAAAAACTTGAACTGAATTTCTCTAGATCAATTAAAAAAAGATAGCTCATTTTTTAATTTCATTTTGGTAAAAAAATGATGCACTCAACCCATTTACTCTCTTTTACAAATAAAAAACATGTTTAAAGTTCCCCCAGAGTAGTCAAGAATTACCCTTCAAAGTTGCATTAAAATGCCATCAAAATTTCATCAAAAATTCAAATAAAATTTAAACGTCTAAATACAATTAATTTTTTTCTCATTTTTGCTGTTCATTTTTTTATACTTTTTTCTTCTCATTTTTTAAAATTTTTTTTTCTCATTTTTTAATAATTTTTTCTCATCTTTTAATAATTTTTTGAAATTTTTCTCTCATTTTTTAATAATTTTTTTATAATTTTTTCTTCTCATTTTTAGCATTTATAAATAAACTACATGTGCCTCTATCCAAAAGCAATAAATATAGCAGACTAAAAAATATAATTTTCTCCTACTTGCCACGTTTTTGTATAATACACCAAATTTTATGATACAAATTATTAAGATCTTCAAGTTTAGAACGACGGCGAACCAAAGCGGGTACCGTTAAAAATTCTTCTTCTCGAATCTTAC
>JADAQX010000431.1:0-42685 GCA_015476325.1 Cardiosporidium cionae
TCTAATTATGCTAATTAATGCTATGTTAAGTAATTGATGCTAGGTTACGTAATTAAGGTTTAGATTAAGTAGTTATACCGCGAGTAAGTAGTGTAGGAATGAAGGTGAGTTAATGAAATGATATATGTTAGGAATAAGTTAAACTATGCGGAAAGTAGTTACGGAATGGCCCGGGTAGTAGTGGAAAGTAAGGTACGAGTTGACTAGGTCTGTATTTGAATGCGCACAAATACAACCGACGTTGACGAGCAACCAAGAACATTGACAACGAACATACTCATAGAAGTAAACGCAGAGTCGGAGCTAAAAGGGGAGGTAGTAAGATCAGTCTTTTTATTCTAGTCTTTTCTACTGACAAAATATCGATACGTAATTAGGAAGAAGATATTTTATTCTAACTATTATAGCCTAACTTATTTTAGCATGTTTAATCTTTCAATATTCCCTCGATTAAATATTACCCAACATTTATAGTTTGCCTGTTCCTAAATTCCTTCGTTGCTGCTTGAAATTGTTTGTCACCTAATCTGTTCAATTGCTTACTTATTGTCGCACTAAAAATTCAACTCTCATCTACACTGAAGAGCTTATCTCTTACATTCGCTCATTATAGAACAACAGAGATAACTCAAAATATCTCAATCTTAACAATGCCCTTGTAAGCAAGTGTATATTTCTACTGCAAAAGGTTTTGTTAACCTTGGTTTCTCAATTCACGAATTATTTGTATTTATAATTTTAAAATAGCACGAATGTATGGAAAAGATGCGTACCTATAAAAAAAACAAACATAATGGGAAAAGTTATCTCTGCCCGCCGACGCAATGCTCCAATTATTTTTTTACTTCATTTTCGTTGCAATGTGCAAATAGAGGCATCGCCCAAATCTTACGTTAGATCCAAAACCTTAAATTTCACAGTAACGCGTAGAAACACATCAAACCTTTGGTATTGCCAGCAAAATTGAGTGATAATTTCTTCATTTATATGAAGCTATCCTCTGGCACATTCTTGCCTACTCCATATTGCCTCGCTGCCGCATAAGATTGCTTTTGTATACTCTTATAAAGCAGATAGGATTGTTTCTACAGAAGTAGGTTGTAGTGCATAACGCAACACGGGAGTATAAGCAATTTGGTTCTATTCGTTGTAATATAGGGTTTCATTTTTTATAAATGCTGATGTACCGTATCTTATCCACGTCAGCGATTCCCGGCGCTCCGCGGGGCTATAAATGGAGAACAACCGCGGGCCCTTAGGTGACCATTACGGTGAACAATACATAGACATTTCTTGAGCAATTGATTGACGACCTCTTTACCTCGGGTCCTTCAGCGCAACTTTTGGAATCATTCGCACTTCTTGCATTCCTTTCGTTCGGTATATCTAGGCTGCATTTTATTTTCTACTTTTTCAGCCTAGTGCAGAATGCATACTTTATTTTTTTGATCATTACATCTCATGCGTAACTCCACGAATTGACTATGCCCATTTTCTTGTTTTGTAATTTGAAGATGCCCAAGTAGCGTCATTCTTATAACTTCTCTGCTTCTTCATTTCTTAATTTTAATTTCGTTCCTCTTGTCGCATGTTTGTAAGTAGCTGGTTCTAATCGCCCAAAAGAAAAAGTATTTTTGATTGCGCATATTTTTTGCAGTAAATTTTGTCACATTTCCGCTCTGATTCATTCCTTCCTACTCTAATTTTCCTTTGTTCGCTTTAATTTAGCTAACCTAGGTTTTTTTAACGCACTAATTAACCTAGAAAGAAGAACATATGTTATGCATTGTTTCTACCTCTGCGTTCAGTAGAGATAGCCATTACTACCTGAGTATTCTCTCTCTTCGAAATGCTTAGCTAATCTTCACGTAGACTTCAAAATTGCAGCGTGCAAAAAATGCAATGAGCGAAGGAATCTTGCACTTCGCCTGGGTCTCTTTCAATCAGTGTAGTTTTCCTCTGTGCTTAATTTACTCTAATTTTCTCGCTAACTCTTGAAGCGATTGGAAAAGGCTGATGTATTTCTAAGATAGTCTTGAGGCCGTCATCATTAGGGCCCTACCTCTTCTCTGAAAACACAACGGAATACCATACCTCTTCAAATCTCAAGCATTGTTTTCCTCAGTAGCGTTCTTCTCTCCTATCTTTCTTTAGCCATCCATTTTCATGGTAAGAACCTGTGTACTCTTCTAAACTAATTGCTTGATCACTTTTTAAACATTTTATTCTCGGGTTTGACTGGTAGAGCCTTTGCTTTTATCCTTTTTGCTGGGATCAGGATACATCACGTACTCTCTCAAAAGAAATTATCGCGATGAATTTTCCCTTACCTTTCTTTATATAGCGATTCTACCGCGCCGTTGCCCGCGTTCTCTCTTTTGGCTGCTCTCTTAACTATTGATCACATTTTGGTGTATTTTAGTGTTCTATAAAACTCCTGAGGTCTAAATGAGGCCCATGGCGACCCACGAAATTCATTCAAATTCTTCTGAGGAAGATGCATCGGAAAAACCGACAGCCCCTCTGTCACATTCGTTACCTTCTCATGAGGTTGAATCTTCTATAATTCTGCCAAATCCCTCACTTCCTCGGGGTGTAAGTTCTGATTTTTATATTGATGAAAGCATGCTCTACGCTCGACAACTCAGTGATTTTAACACTATTGATTGGAGAAATGCACATGATGAAATACCGCCTTTCGAACAGGCTCTATCCCATGTTTCTTCCTCTGTACCATGGTATCGGCAAATAATTTTCTCCTTAAAGGATACCCTTGGACGCATTGAAGGGTGGATCCTCGTTGCTCTTATGAGTGTGTTAACAGCTGTGACCGCCTCGTATATCGAAGTGGCTGTTGAATTTATGACGGATGCACGTCTTGGCTTCTGTTCTGGAATCCCATTTTTAAATCAACGGTAAAAACTCTTTCAAACTGGGTCATACGCCTTCCGTTGTTGTTGTTGTAGAATAGAAAATGATGCTGTGAATTTCTACCTTATTTTTCTGTTAAAGGGGAAGATTTCCACCGGGTCAATGTATGTACATCAGCGTGGATAGGAGAGAAGATGGTGGAAGGGAAAGCTGAGAGTTCAAAAAAGAGGAGGAGAAAGATTTAAAAGGGGAAATGAGCGGATAAGAAAGGCCATTGGAAGAGATGGAGAAAAATTTGGCCTAATTTGTTAGCGTCGCTCAATAAACGAAAATCGCGGCATGAAGAGAAGTTTTTATAAAGATAGAATAGCAAGCCATTAAAAGAAATGATTGTCAAGAATAAATAAATAAAATTTCTTTATTTTTGAATTTGGATGGATTGAAGGAATAATAGATCTTAATTTTGTTTTAAAGACTTGCTATAATACGTTTGGGTTGAGTGTCATAGAAGGTGCCAGTCTCACCCTAGTTTTTATCAAACAATGACCCTCTTTCTGGGATTGAAACGACGAAGCCATGGCCACACACATTCTTTCCTCTTACCTATTATTAGAAGTATAAAGCAGCCACGTATTTTTTCTCTCTGGGATTCTATGCATCTTTCTCTCTATTTCCCTCTCTTTCCTTAATCTCGTTTTTTAATGCATTAGAATGTTTTACTGTATGAGTCTGGTTACCGTGTCTTGATTTCATGCATGCACCTCTCTCTCCCTCTTCTCTCTCTACTTCAAATTCTCTTTTTCCTCTGTCCTCTTATATCGACTTTATTTTTTCTATTCCCTACACCCTCTTCTCCCTTTTTTTTCTCCTACTTCCCCTCCTTTTGTCTCTACTTTCTTTTCACACGGTATAATCTGTTTCTCTCTTCAGATATTGCTGTGGCTCTACGAGAGCGGTGGATGAGATTACAGGCACATGTATTCACAAGGATATCCTTCCTTATGATGGAAAAACGCATTTTACGCGTTCAAATTGGATGTTTTGGGGGGATATCTATAGATTTATTCCTTCTGAAAGTCTCTATTTTTTCTCCAATTATGCCACCTATACAATTATTGCTGCCCTCTTTGCTATGCTGGCTGCTCTCTTTGTTAATACTTACAGCAAACGTGCGGCTGGCTCGGGTATACCAGAGGTGAAGACGGTCTTAGGAGGCTTTGTTATGCGAAAATTATTGGGAGGAATTTGTTTATTTACCAAATGTATAGGCCTTTGCTTTGCTGTGGCCAGCGGCCTTTCTTTAGGAAAAGAGGGCCCATTTGTTCATATTGCCTGCTGCTGGGCTAATATAATCTCTCGATTTTCTATGCATTATTCAACAAATGAAGCAAAGAAACGAGAATTATTTTCTGCTGCAGCTGCCTCGGGTGAGGGCATAGAATGAGAAGATGAGAAAAAGAGGGAGGATAGAGATGAAGTCTATAAGAGGCAGAAGAAGGCATATGAAAAAGCAAAAATATCTCCCATCTGCGCCTCCTCTTCCAATGTGTACACACACTCCCTTTATAGTTTCATCATCTTGCAAGAAAGTTTTTCTTCTCTCTATTTCTAGATTTCTCTGCAGAGTGAAAGAGAGGGGTGTACTTCTACGCTTTCAGACGGAGACGAGGGGCATTGTTTTTCTCTACCTCTTTGAAAGGAACCCTTTTCTTTTCTGGTGTTGGAAGATTTGCCTATATAAATCTGCATGGATTTTTCATAAATACTGCTTAGGTGTTACTGTGGCTTTTGGAGCGCCTCTAGGAGGTGTTCTCTTTTCTCTAGAAGAAGTTTCTACGTATTTTCCAGCCAAAACATTGTGGATGTCTTTCTTTGCCGCTGTCACCACTGCCGTCTGCTATAAAAATCTTGATCCCAGAGCCACGGGTCGTTTATCTCTATTTCAATTGGATACGAGCTCATTTGTAGAGTACGCTGTTGAAGGAAGAAGAGAGGGAGAGCGTAAGGGGGGAGGGGAGGGAAGCATCGTGTGAAAGAGAGAGGGGGGAGAAATAGAATTGTTGGAATGTGAGAAAAGGGGTGTGGGAGGAATCGAATGGGAATGCAAGAGAGAAAGAAATACAATTAGAGAAAACCAACAAGAAGAAGGATTCAAACTAAGAAAAAAAGAAGATTTTGATAAACGGAAGCGAAACGAATGGGGAGAAAACAAAAACTCGAAGGGAAACTGGCTACGCCATTTGGGAGCATTCTTGATGAAACTCAAGGCATGAGGATGAAAACTTTAAATGAAAATGAAAGCTATAAACATATCTTTAGAGTCTCTATTCAAATTGAAACATGTGTGTATTTTGGCAGTTCATGGCATCTCTTTGAATTGATTCCTTTTGCTTTGTTGGGAATTATTGGAGGCATTCTCGGTGCCGTTTTTGTTCATTTGAATATTCGTTGGATTTCCGTTCGAAAAACTTTTGGGGGAATATTTGCAAGGCCTGTGATGGAAGTGATGTTTGTTGGCTGTATTTCTGCTATTCTGTGCTATCCTTTTCCTATGCTTCGAATTCTTAGTTCTTCATTACTACGTAATACTAAGAGGGCAATCAAAAGATGTATAAAATATATACACAAAGAGGAAAAAAAATGAGTAATTTTGTTTTTAAAGTGTATATACAGATATTTTTGTTCTATTCTCTCTATTCTCTCTACTCTCTCTACTCTCTCTACTCTCTCTACTCTCTATTCTCTCTATTCTCTATTCTTTATTTATTCTCTACTTTCTATTCTCTCTACTTTCTATTCTCTCTACTTTCTATTCTCTCTACTTTCTATTCTCTCTACTTTCTATTCTCTCTACTTTCTATTCTCTCTACTTTCTATTCTCTCTACTTTCTATTCTCTCTACTTTCTCTCTACTCTCTATTCTCTATAATAGAGAGTAGAGAGAAAGTAGAGAATAAATAAAGAATAGAGAGTTTAGAATAGAGAATAAATAGAGAGTAGAGAGCCTTGGCCCTTTAAATGCGTTTTGATTTTATTTTTCTGATTTTTTTAAAGGGAGGAAGCATTTTTTCGTATGTATTTTAGAAAATTTACCTTTGCATTTCCATTTTTTATTTTATTTTTCATCTTCTTACTCTTTTTTAAATATATATTTTATTTCTATACTTTGTAGGGGGTTTATTTTCACCGTGTGGTCCTAACCAAGCAGCGAATCCTTTCTTAATGTGTGCTTCTTCATCGGATTCTATTAGTCAATTTTCATATTATTTAACTTCTTCGAGTATTATCATCAACCTCTGTATTGCCATGTCCATAAAATTGATTCTCACCGTTATTACTTTTGGAACAGAAGTGCCTGCAGGTCTTTTTATTCCTTCTCTAGCAGTACGTTTTTTATGAAATTTTGGTATTTCTGACTCAAGTTTTTATTGAAAAATGTGTAGATATGAAAACAAAACAGGTGGATGTATACAGAAATGTGTAAAGGGAATGTTTTTGTAATTTTTCTTGAAAATACACAAAAGGCATGGCTTTGTATTGCGATGGAAAGAAATTTTATACCAAAATTTTGTTTCCTCACTGTCCCTCTTTTACTCCCTCTACCCTTTTCTTCCTCCCCTCCAAAGTTTACAACACATGTATCTACATTCTTTCAGATTGGTGCCTGTTATGGCCGTTTGATGGGACTTTTTATGGTGGAATTAAATGAATCTGCACAATTCCTCAATTGTGATCGCTGTATTCAACCAGAAGTTTATGCTTTATTAGGTGCTGCCTCTATGCTGGGAGGTGTAACTCGTATGACCATCTCTTTGGTTGTTATAATGTTTGAATTAACGGGTGGATTGACGTATATCGTTCCTTTTATGATTGTCATTTTAATCTCTAAATGGGTGGGAGATGCCCTCTGTGAAGGCGGCATCTACGATTGTCATATTCTGTTGAAGGGTTATCCTTATCTTCATATGGGAGAAACTGTACGTTGATTTAATTGGAAAGAGATGTAGAAGAAACAGAGAGGTTCATCAAGCGATGAGAGACTTTTGATAAAATGCTTAGAGGATGATGAAACCAAGAGAAAATTTTATAAAGTGTTGGCTACACACTGTGGTTATACACGTTTTTGAGAGAGATTTTTGTTTGTAGTGAGGAAAGGGGTGGGAATTTGTGTAGAGAGGCGGTAGAGAATTTTGTCGGGAGGGAGTATAAACAGAAATTGATCCTTTAAACAAAAAGGAAATTTTCTTTTTTTGTTGTTGATATGTTTGAGAAGAAGAGATGCGAGAGAGATGTTTTGGCCATATTTTGTTATTGTTTTTTAAACAAAAATGAAAATTTGATGCTGTGATGAGTTTTTAAAGATTTTGCATTTTTTTTTGGATTTTTTAGTCTATTTTTTCTTCATTTTTTAGCATGCACGTTTTCCCTTTTCTTAATTCTCGAGTTTGCATTTTTCCCCTTTTTCATCAAATATATTCCTTTTTTATATCTATTCTTCTCTGCAGGATGAATTGACTTATCGAGCGAGTGCTGTGATGGAAAAAAATCTTACAGTGATTACACGTAAAGGAAATACAGTTGCTTCTCTTCTCCATCTGTTTAGGAGGTACCTATTTTGTATAAAGAAATTCTGATTTTTCTTATTTCTCTTTTCCAATCCTTTTCAATTCCTCTATTAAACATTTAGCACTGTTTGTTTTCATTAGGTATGCCTATAGAGGATTTCCTCTTGTCGAATCCACAGAAACTAATGTTTTGCAAGGCTACATTGTTGTAGAAAATTTGAGACATTGCTTAGCCACAGCTCTTCTGAAAGAACATATCCATTCCAATACAATGGTTTCATTTGATCTTCCATCCTGTTCTAAAAGTCCTTACCGTGATGAAACCATCATTTCTACCCTTTCAAGAGGCATTTATACCTCTGATAGCGAACCCTCTGCTTCGTCTCCTTTTTCTTATGGTACAACGAGATCTTCCAGAACTGTAGAATCTCCTGTACAAATTGGAACCAAGAAGGATTTGTTAATCACACGTGATGCTATGGGAAACATGATGCTCAATGCCTCTGCTTTTGTTGATGCACATCCCATGCAATTTATTTCGGAGACTCCCATGCTGCAGATTCAGAATGCTTTCAAGCAGTTAGGTCTTCGGTAAGAAGTGATGACGAAGGGAGGGGGGGTGAAATGAAGGGAGGGAGGGTGAAATGAAGGGAGGGAGGGTGAAATGAGGAGAGGGGGGGTGAAATGAGGAGAGGGGGGGTGAAATGAGGAGAGGGGGGGTGAAATGAAGGGAGTGGTAAAAGTTGAGAGAACAACCGAAAACTGGAACGAAATAGAGAGGTACTTGCAAAAGTGAAAACAAAGAGATATTATAGGATTAAAAAGATTAGAAACTCCTCCTGTATTGTGATATACTACATTGTAAGAGATAAAAGAAAATTACAATTTGATGTGCCTGAAACTATAATGTTCATAGTAAAACATCATTATTTTTGTGGATAAGAGGATATCGTTACGCTATCTCCTTAGTTAAGATATGGCATTGGGATGTTGTGGGAGCTGAAAAGGAAAATATTATTTTATGCTGAAGTCCATCCTCTTTATCAGTACAAAATATCGTTGGGGCGTTGAGACAATATGAATAGTATCTTACGATAAGGCCAACGAGAATATGTTTGATTGAATTAGTTTACATGCAATACAATCGATGCTTGAAAGGAGGAGATAATTAGATTGTTTCCTTGTCTCTCGTGACCCCGCCTGTTAGCCCATGAACGCCTCCCTTTTCCTAGATATTCCGATGCATCCCCTTATAGTTAAAGCGATAACAAGATATAAAAAGCTTAATCAATAGAACTTGGGGTTTTTGTTTAAATCTATACAATCAGGATTTGCTTTTTTACACGAAGAGGACGATTGGAAGGACTTCTCACAAAGAAACAGCTTGTCAAACTTATTTCCAGAGGCTCCTTATAATTGGTGCCGTAAATCTCTTTTTATTTAAAATTGCAATATTCATGGGGAATGCTTTGTCTCTCTTCGAGGATTCGTTACTCCCGCGATGCATGCTCAGCCATTTTATGCCATGTAATAACAGTCTTTTGTTTCGTTTGTTTATACTTTGGAGGGGCATGGATCTATACGTGCTCTTAAATTAAGAAAGCAATCGTCAAGATGGAAATCGTTTTCAATTCCCTAAGTTATTTTTCAATGGTTTTTATTAATCTATTGTGTTGTTATTGTTTTCGCCACACTCTGTTCACACACTAGATTGAAATAGTTCGAACAAAAGAGAAATTTAGCACTATTGCGTACTTCAAGGAAGAAGGGGATACGCACCTCTACTTCTGAATAAATTCACAGATATAGACCATACTTCGTAGTTCATTTTGGGTATTCATAACGGTAGTGAAACCGCGAAACGTAATTTTGATTATAAACACCACAAGATTATGCGTAAATTTTAATCACGTTCCTTTCTTTCTGTACGTTACATACAAATATGGTCGGCCTAATTGCCAACCCTTCCATCCTATGAATACACCAGAAAGTTCCAATTCCTGTAAATTTGTTGGGTGGTTCTCTTCGCAATACGCGCTGACTCACTACATTTGGAATAAAAAAGACATTAAAATGTCATTAACTTTTTACGCTCAATGCATTTCATTTGGGAGAACAACTACTTTCATGTACTTTCCAGCATATAGTACGTCTGCTAGCAATGTTGTTGCATCCCGCTTGATTGCGACCATGTTCATTTATTTCCAAAACTGTATATAGCAATTCCAAATATCACAGAAATAAAATATAAAAACAAATTTCTTGCATCATAAGACATCCTATATAGAATACCTTGCAGCGCTCCTTCCATCCCTCACTACATCTTCTTTGCTTCGTATCCTTAATAAAAAAAGTATTATAGTTAATTTGTTGAAGTAGGGTGAAATACGTAAACTCGTAAGTTTGCTGGTTTTTACAATGGCGTTGGAAAAAGTTGCTGGGGAGATACTGTAAAACACTCCAATTTGCATGATACGTTTGAAGCAGTTGAAATGAAGGACATGCTAGCTGCTTCCTATACGCTTATTCGACAGAGGGAAATAAAATAATTTATATACGAGGATGCAAGTACACAGTCTTCCCCCGTGGTGTTCTTGCCCGTTGTGCAACATTTGCTTCTATTTTATGGGTGGGCCTGACACTAACGGACTACAGAATGAAAAAGGTGCAAGGAGAAAAAACTTCGTGCACATCCTTTTCTGGTAGTGTGCAAGTGGATCATCAGCAATTTGTCACAGAAAAAGCGCCAATGCTTCTGTTGTCTGCGCATACGAAGTACATCTCCGTTAAAGAGAGTGATTGCACCATCAAGTTTTGGAATTTGCTTCAGTTGTTGCATCCTGTTATATATTTCCTTCTACAGTGACACTGAATACTTCAAAATGCTTACTTCCTAGCCGAATCGTATTCTTTTACGTGGCAACTGTAATATCTCATAATTATCGTGATGCTTTTAAAGGAAATGCAGCAGATGTCAGCTCCTCCTTCGTCTTTTCGTAAACTATGCAAGATGAGATGTTTCGTGATTCTTCTTTTGGTATTTAAAGAAAATAAGGAAGCTTTGCAGTGCCTTTTTGCTTTTTTTAACAGAAAGTTTGTGTTCACGTTAGTAAATTTTTATCTTCTGACGCAAGTTAAAGAATGATAATATCATCGATGTTTAGTGGCATAAATCACCACGAGGTATGACATACTACAAGTATAATTTCAGCTGCCAACATTAGAACAGTAGGACAATGATTTTGTTCTAAAAATGGATTTTTTCTTTTTAGTGCTTCAGAGGTCGGCAGTAGTATAGTTCGACCCATCATTGGCAGAAGCAATCTCTGAAGATTCGAGCGGCTTTGCCAGTTTTCGTTTCGCATTTTCTAACCGTGCTCTAAAAGTGACACGACACAAGAAAGAAAAATTTCAATATTTACATTATTATGATAGAGGGGCGGTAAGTGATCTTTCTCGATTTATCAAACGCAACAATGGAGAGATATATTCCACAAAGCATGCATTTACACAAATTCCATATTAGAAGTGAGGTCACACATGCTCTAGAAAAGGTCGTATACAGCAAATAAAATAGCCTTGAATGCTTCAAAAAATTTAATAAACACAACGAAATTTTCTTAATTATTTGCCCTAGATGTATACCTTCTTTGAAAAATATGTACCACTACATGCAATCTGTCAGTAAATAGAAATGCAAGAAGATAGCGGTTAGTAAATACGCTAGAAATGGTCAGCTGTTCTATTAGGAATGCCGGCAACAAACGTTTTTATTTGTATCTAACGGATATAATATGTTGTAACCATTGTATCACTATTTTTGAGTCGAGCAACTCAGCACAATTATTTGTAGCAAAATTGTAGGGATTTCACTTACTACTGTATTATCTATCCGTCCCTCTTTTCATTTTCTCTATACAATATACCATGAGGTAGCCAATGAAATGCTTCTCTTTTCTTTGAATCAGTCGACTTTGTTCTCGTAAACTCCTACCTTTCTTCATCGACCCAAGAAAAGTCATCTGGTCTCATAAGATATAATGTCAGCCAATTTAAGCCTACAAACCATAAGAAAAAAAACCATCCTGTCAAGGCGATCTTCAATTCCTTTGAAAATCTCTGTGGCTTGCCTTTCATGAAAGAATGAAACGATTCCCGCGGAAGATTGTTTGGACTAGGCGAACTCGGAGGCCTCTGATAATTCTCCAACGTAGGTACTTTGGGGCGATTCAACTCTACCTCTTCCCACTGTTCATTTTAACACACATAGAAAATAAAACTACACTGTATTTAATTTCACAGAAAGAACCATTGCGAAGAAAAACCGCCGGCAGCAAGACTTGCTTGCGCATAAAAGAATTAAAAGAAGAAAAGAAAATGGATTGGAAAAAGCCGTTTTAGAGCAGAATTTACTAGGGCTGTAAGGTGTCCACATGGACTAGAAATTGAATAAGAGAACACAACGCAAAGCAAAATGAACACTATGCATTCGAACCAGAATACAAAAGCTCAATATAAATGAGATCAGATGCTCCATTTCATTTAAGAATGGAAAATCATGTTTACATAAGAACACAGGAAATCTGGTAGTTCTCTTTAAGAAAATTAATCTTCGCTAAAATGAAACATATTTATACATCCCATAGCATCGCTATTTTTGTAACACTACAGCATGATTTAAAAAATCACTAAAGTAACATCTAACATCCGGGGGGAATGGAGTTCTCTGGTACATCCCATAAATAATATTTTAAAAGATTTTCATGTCAGAATCTTACAAAATTATTCAGAGGTAGCAATGTAAAGCATGTATACCATACATAATTTGAAAAAGTATACCGATTCTAATCGCTTGGTAGTGCAAAAACGAGGGCGGCCGCTAAGTGCCATCGATGGCGATGCTTTCAGTAATGACGAAACAGGAAAAGTGTACGTGTGTGGCATATCCTGCTCATGGTAGCTGGCGAGGAAAGCTCCATTTGCTTGTAGAACCAAGTGACGATGGAAAAGAAAATTCTTTCCCTTTAAAATTACATTCATTTTACCTACAGTTCTTTTCATGCATAGCAGTGCATATGAGTGCTTTTTAAAAGTAAGAATCAATTAAATAAAGGATAAATGACCGTTTTTGACAAACGTGATCACATAAGGTGAGTGACTACGATAACAGTAAAATTAACGAATTGCACAAAAAATTAATAGTAAGAGTGGGCATCTAGATCAGTACTTCCTCCCAATCCTATTATGGTGGTAGAGAAGTTCCCATTCAAGTGTATAGTTGGTTGACACAATTGCTTTGGTATAGTAAGAAAATCATCCACCGACCAGGGAGCAACAGACAACACGTGGAATTCCTTTTCACTAATAAAACAAATTCTTTTCATAAATGTGTGAGTTAATAAAGAGCAAATGGTTGCCTCACTTTACAAAAACACAGAAGTTAGAACAAGCCCGAAAGCTACGTTTCCTCATCTCTTCACTCCTCTTCAAAAAGGTATAGAAACGAAGATGCTGACTGCGATAACAGATACGGTAACCTTCAGTTCAAACCAAAGCAAAGGCTATTAATTGCCTTCTATCACCTACAATTGGAGAAGGGGAAGCAGCAAGATAATTTCGCCTTTAGGGCGCGTGCTTGGCTTGTGGCGTACATCAGTGCTCGGCTAGTCAGTAATTTTTTGAAAGGGAAATTTTTGTCTTCAACCTTCTTTACTTTCATCCGCTTGCACCTCGCTTTTATTACCCAACATGGTGATATTACCTTAGTGATACAGCCTGAAAAAATGTTTGCTTCACTCGCTTTCTGTTACTTTTGGTGAAGACATTGAAAAACTGACAATGTGACATAAGTAAGCTTGACATCTATCGGTCATCAGCAATCCTTTAACATGAATCCAACCACCACCCTGAAGCAGTTTACTTAGTAAATTTGTCATTTGTTTAGCTTGCACTATTTCGTGGATATATTTTTACGTGATGCAAAAACGAAGTGTAAAACAATGAAAGTTGATTTGTCTTTTTTAATTGGGAAATTGTCGAAACTGCCTTCCTCCTTTTTACTAACTAGTATAAAGTTTTTGCGAGTAG
This sequence comes from Cardiosporidium cionae, assembly GCA_015476325.1. NCBI lineage: Eukaryota > Apicomplexa > Aconoidasida > Nephromycida > Cardiosporidium > Cardiosporidium cionae. The sequence continues at coordinate 13,524 of JADAQX010000431.1, forward strand.
GATTTTTTCGTCACATTTCATAGCTTTATTTCTCGAGCATCTCCTTTTTTTAAACCACTATGCAAATTGCGAAATAATTTTCTCACAGTTTATGTTGTTTCCTTTGTGGGAAGAGCAACCGTTGAACGTTGGATTGCATCGTCGTCGGAATTATGAGCTTTTAATACAAACTTCCGGTTTCCCCCCATTCTTTAAAGTAAATAAAATAGCGATTTTTTACTCTCCGTTTTTTTCTATTGGGTAGTGTTTGTTGAAAAGGCTTTCTGCATTGCAGACACGAAAATAATCATTCGAAGATGCTTGTGATGTAGGGATAAAATCATTTAGTGATTTATAAGTTAATACGGCACTGTCTCATTGATATATCATTTTTGGTTGGAATGCACTATTCTCTTGCACACAACAGAGAACGTTAGTGCTACTACTTTCCTCTATAGTCCATTTGAATCCATTTCCCTTATAGCACTTCTGGGCACAGCATCACTGTGTAACTTTGCTGAAATTTCCACGGTGCCTCACAATCATCTCATCTCTCTCTTTTTGCGTATATCTTATGCTTTAGCAATGCAGTCTACCTCACTGCATTGTTCATCCCTCGCTCTTCTTTTTTTTTGCGTGTGCTGTTTTTCCCCTGTTCCTAACATTGAAGTGGTGCACACACGTCACGCCGTGTCCAAACCCATTTCTGCTTTGCTTGTATTTCTTCATTTATTTCTTCTACGGCTTCCGCGTGTTTTTTTCATTTACTTAATCAAATTCTTTCGTGATGCACGGTGCAACTTTTACAATTGTCTTATTTATTTGGCTAATTTTCTTGTCTTGCTTTGCATTGCTCCTCTAAAGATTATTTCTTCTTGAAACATCCTTTGTTCATAAGAGAATTTCACACGCAACACATGCTCCAATTGCTACGTTATTTTTTTCCTCTTACTTTTTTTCCTTTGTGTACAGATTTGATACAGTATACTAACGTGTTTGTATCATGTTTTTTTTGCTTTTTTCCGTACATGTAAGGCATTCATATATTGTTTTGAGTATAGAACAGTTGGATACGTGAAAAGCAGTTTTTTCTTTTCCACTTTGTGTGTGCCGCATGGCTAATTGGAAGGAGAAAGAGGTGGCGTTTTTTTCGCTTGACTCTTTCCCCTTCAACCGTCATATTCTTTACCTTTGGTTACATGGCTTTACCGGTAAATTGCACGCAATTTTGATTCATATTCTACCAATTATGCGATATAGTTTTTCCTCAATATACAAAAAGATCTCATCGCACGTGGATTGCGTTTTTTAAACAGTTTTCTCACGCAATCATTTGATATATCTATTTAGTTGGAAAATATGTTTAATGGGGCTATTTCATGATGAATATATGAAAGATTTAGCAAGGTTTTCTTATCTATCTGCATCCCAACCGTTCTGTTTCTTCTCCATAGGCATTATCACTTTTTTTTTCTTCCATAGTGTTCTCTGTGCTGCTTTGTCTGTGAATGTACAGGTTTTCTCACATACACTTTCTTGTTTCCGTATTCATTGCCTCAACATTTTTTGACAGTTGAAATGCTATGCATGAATCATATCTCTCATTTTTGCATATTTTCTTCCATCTCTCAATGCATACACTCTCCTTGTAGAGGTTTTATAAGTCTTAACTTTCCTTTTTTATGAAATAAGGCTCTTTTCCTTCCTTCACATCTTTTTCTTAATTCTGTTCTCTCTCTTTCTTTCTACCCCCCTCCCCCACCCTCTCATTCTCTATGATCTCCTCTTTTGTCCAAAAAATATAATTAATCTTTTGCTTTGATAGTCACTCAGTCTACATTGATTGTACTGGAAAGTTTTGGAGGTTACTTGGATGAATGCCTCTCTCATGGAAGCTCCCCTGTGGTTACAGAAGGAGGTATTTCTGCCTCTACTCAACCCCCCATGACCAAATCCATTTCTACGTCTATTCTTCCTTCTTCTGGTCATTCTTTCACAGAAACAGGTAGAAATTTCTCAAGAGGAAGAGGTGGAGGCCTGGCTGTCCCTTTCTCTTCTCCTCCTTCGGAGTCTCCCTCTGAAATTATTTCTCCTGCCATCAAACAAACGACAGCGCATTCTGTGAAATCTTCTCCTAATGTTCCATTCTCATGGGAAAAACATCACCCTACTATTAATAAATTTCTCGAATGCTTTATAAAGCAGCAATTTTATACCTTTGAATTTTTAGAACCTTTCTTGGTAAGAGAAATGAGAGAGATAGGAAGAAAGAGGATGCCAGGAGAGTTACACACGAGTGAAACAGTGTTTAAGATAAAAATTAAAAAATAGACAGCATGTAAAAAAAAACAAATTGAGGAGAAATTATGGCAGCAATCCAAAAGAGATGGATCCATTGATAAAAACTGTAAAGATATTTTTTCAAAGAATTTTTCCTTTTCTCTAAAACTATAATGTTTTCATGTATGGACATTCTGTTTGAAGGTTAATCCCTTTATGTTTCTACAAGAAACTATTATTCAAATGAAACTTTCTGATCGAATTTTTATTATACAAAGGTATCTCTTCTTTATGAGGAATGACAAATAGATGTTTTGTAAAGAAAAATATGGCTCAAATGGAGGATATTCAATGCAATGAAATTTCTTTTGACGCTTTGGATTCTAATTTTTATTAAGAGAGATTTTAGTGTGTAGAGAGAAACTTAAAAAGGAGATACAAGGAAAGAAATGCATGAAGAAAATCTATGAAGGAATGGAAATACGTAAACGAAACAGGAGAGAGAGAAAAATTATGAAGAGAGATGAAATAGTATCGTATTTCTTATTGCATTCTTGTGAGTATTCTTGTTTTATACAGCACGATACTGTTTTTGTGAAAATTTTTAAAACTAGTCTTCTATTTCCATTTTTTAGGAAATTTAGGCTCTGCTATTTTATTTCTTTTATCTTAAAATGCATCTGAATTTACTTCAATTTCAAAACTTTGGAATTGGATCCTTTCTACAGTTTTCTGTTTAGAAAAGGAATATTTCTGTGGTATTTTTGTAGTTATCATGAGATTCAGGTTGGATTTCTAAGAGAATTGTGGAAACTTCGAAAGAAAGCGTTCACTCTCAGCCTCAGACGTATACTTACTATTGGTAAGAGAGAAATATGTGAAAAAAATTTCCAAAAATTAATAAAATAGTACATGCTTTTTGGGTTCATTTTTGAGAGATATAAACGGTCACACCTTCAAACGAAAAAAAAACATTCAAATGTTTCCTCTCTTTGTTTTAAAAATAGAGTTTGGATGGAAAAATTTTTTTTTGATAGAGTGTATGTACATGAGGAAAGGTGTTGATAAAAGCATCAAAAATGCTTCTTGACTTTGCATTTTTTTTTAAAATGATTCCTCCTGGAAGAGTAATAGATTCTTAAAAGTTTATATATGTATCACTCTGTGTTATATTTTTTTTTGTTTAGCTTCCTCCTGTGGCATACCTGTGATTTCCTTGCATCGTCAAGTAAGCTTTTGGATATTTTTTTTAAAGAGGAAGAGGAAGGAAGAGAGCCTTTATGCATGCAAAGTTATAATCGATGAATGAAGAAGAAAAAGAAGGCGTTGGAATGCCATTTTTTGTGTGAAAATTATATATAGGGGGTGATGAGAAGACGAAGAAGATTTAAAATGGCTACAAAAATGAAACTAAGAAAAGTTGTGTTGCATGATGTGGTGTATTAGTTGGAAAATTTAAAACGAGTTTACAAATGGATAAGCACGCCGTCTTCCTCGGCTACATTTGTCTCCATTTTGGCTGAAAAATCGAATACAGGCGTCATTTCTCAAAGTGAGGAGATTCGCTCTTTCTCCTTTGCTCATATTATTGGCTATTCTCTCTATCGGTATAAATTGCAGAAATTACAATGCGAGAGGATTTCGTTAATAAAATAGATATAAAAGAAAAATTTAAAGTGGATTTTGCCTTTTGTTTGTTTTAATTTTTTTTGTAGTTTTAGTGTGTTTTTTACTTTATTTTTATTTTTTTTTTCTATTTATTTTTTATTTTTATTTTTATTTTAAAATTTTTTTTTTCTATTTCTATTTTTTTTTTTTATTTCTCTATTTTTTTTTCTATGCATTTCTATAGAATGTTTTATACAATTCGTTTGCATCGTTTCTAAATTTCATTTTTAATGAAAATAATTTTTTTTTTTTTTTAGACGCTATTTCCAAATTTGTTGGATTTTTCAGCATAAGTACGCCAAAATTTGCTTACAAAATATGAAATTTTTTCAATAAAATTTTATTCACAGAGAAAATGAAATTTGTAGATTTTAAGCATTTTGATTTATTTAACAAAAAATGTTCATGAATTTCTATTTTTTTTTAATATTTCGTCATAACTTTATATTTTTTATTTTTTTCATTATCCATAGATGTGAATATTTTTTCTTTCATTGTTTCTTTTATAATTTCTTTACTTTTATTCAAATTTTCTTTTATTTTAAAGGATTTCTTGTGCCACAAAGAGGCTTCTACACCTACAATGGACGCATATTGAAGCGTTAGTTTTTTCTTAATCAAACTTTTAAATATAAAAAAAGTTTAATTTATGGAGAAAATACAAATATAAAGGAGAAAACAAGGAAACTTTTTTAGGAGGAAGAGAAAGTGTGAAAATTTCAAAAACTTGGAATAATGAAATTTTTTGCAATTGATTTTTCTTCTTGTGTTCAGATTGGTGGAATTACTTTTAATCAAACTCAATTTTGAGGTAGTATTAGGAAGGATAAAGATTTGTTAATTTTTTAGGAGAAAGAATGTAGGATGAGGAGGAAGAGGTCGGAGGGGATGATGCTGTAAATTTATTGAAATTTTTTCTTATTTACATTTCTTCTATTCAGATGTTTTTACATTTGTTTGAAGTTTAGATAAACTATAGAAATGGATTTTTTATATTCTCTTTGTTTTTCATTTTTATAGACGTTGGACATTCCTATGCATGTTATTCGTTATAGTAAAGAATTACAAGATTTATATAAAAAAGTAAAACCTTTTGAAGACTTGAAGTAAGAAATTATATAAGAAAGAATGTTGGATAGGAGAAGAAAGATAGGGAAGGTATAGAGAGGAAAGAGTGAAGGCAGAAAGAGACAAAGAGAGAGAGAGAGAGAAGAATGGATGCGTTATAAGATGTGAGAGGAATAGTAGTTTGAGGGAGACTATTTCAATACGTTTTATAGTATAGCCTTGTATAAAAATGAATGAATTTTACTTTTAAAAAATTTTCTTAGACAAAATTTTCTCACAGCGATTCGTTCAGCTGACTCTAATGGAACAGCACAGAGATTTTCACGTTATGTGGATAATCAGCGTACTTTTTCTCTCTTGAAAACATTGTTGGATTTTATATTTTGCTTTTCTTCTGTAAGAGAAATTTGTAACAAAGTGGATGAAACGAAAGAAAGAAGGGGATTTTAAGGAGGATGGAAAAAACAAATTTTTTTTAGAAATGAAAAAAATGAAATTTCCTATCAGAAAGACTCTCATTGTTTTGATTATAAGAAGAGTGCTACAAAAAGCAAACTGAGTGATGAAAATAAAGAAGATGAGTGAATTTCTCTTACACTTTTAAAATAAAAGGAGAATTAGGGAGTAAGAAACAAGGAAATTTTGAAAAATACTTCTGTTCCTCTTATTTCTGAAGAGAAAAATTCACAGAGCAACGAAATTTTGTTTTGCTTTCGAAATACATACTGTTTGTTGCAAGTACAGCAAATGTCTGTCATTTTTGACGAAATTTTTCCCAAATCCTCAACTTTGAGGAGGAAAGGTGTACGTACACCGGTCATTATGGGGTTTCAATTTTTTTCTACGGTTTTCCACCCTTTTAGGGTGTATTTCACTATACTCTCTTTTATGCTTTTGAAGGCATAAATTTCATTTTTATTTTAAGCAAACTCTATATATGTATTTGTTTTTAGCCAAAAAAATTCTCCAAAGTATTTCTCTTTTTATTGGATATCTCTGAACGACGTGCTGGCACAGGCCTATTTTTTGAAGGCATCTTATCAGCATTTCAAGTATCACTTTCCAAGCCTTCTCTACAAGTGTTTGCTGCCACCTGCTGTGATATAGCTAAGTACGATGAAAGAAATAACTCTATGAGGAGAAATGTGCGTTCTTCCTCTTTGAAAGAAGAGAGAGAGGCGTTCTATATCGTTTTAAATTGCTTGAAAGCGTACGTTTTCTTACTGTTTCCTTCCTCTAATAAGATGAGAAAGAGAGGGAATGTGACGTGTGTGCTCTCTTTATCAATCTAGAGGTGTTTATGAGAGTAAAAACAACTTGAAAATAGGTATGGAATTGCAAAATGCATTATAATTGAAAGGGAGGAAAGTGGAAACTGTGGGGAGAAAATTGCTCCAGAGAAGGCAACGCCCCTACGCCTTTGAAAAACATCTTGGATGGATGGATGTAAGACAAGGTGGATTTTTTAAAGAGAGAGAGTAAAGGAGTCTTGACAGCAGCAAGGAAGCGTTACATTGTGAAAAAAGATCCAGCCAAAAAAACGTATCGAGTCTACTCCTCTTACATTTTAGGAGTTTTGGAAAAAAATTGGAAACACTTTGTGTGGCACCCAACGAAGGCATTCCAAGTGAGGAAACAGGCGATGCCCTCCTTCCACTTGTATCCACTTAACTCCAAGATGTTTACTATTTTGCTTGTTTTGCCGTGTAAAAGCCAATATAGTTGCTCTCTCTCCCATCATCTAGCCTCCAGAGCTAAAAAATTATATATATATATATAGTCTATATAAGATGCGAGAGATCTCTTTTACTAAAAGGAAAATTCTGTAGAGTTTTAGATATAGAAGCTATGCTTCTGCAGAGCCATAAAGGGTAGTATTTTGATCTTCGTTGCACCTACTTTTGCTATCTATGCTTTCTCATCCTCTAGTAGTTTTAAGTAATTCCTATTTTTTGTGAAGATTCCTAAAATTTTAAAGCGATTCGCAGTGTTATTGGGACCTTCTTTTTTGTATTTCAAGGCTACACTCGTACTTCTTAAAAGAGAAATATATATAATTTCTTTGAAGCCAAATTTCTTAAAAGAGAAGAAACGACTAGGATAAAGATGTAGGTGTTATGTGAACTGTAAAGGAAGACGAATCTGAAATCTATAAGGAGAGAATAGATAGTGTTTGTGAGAATCTTTTGTTTGGAGTATTCTGCGGTGTTGTACATTTTTATGGGAGAGCCACGCTTTCAAAAAGGAAAAGTATGTCTCCTCATAGACGATTTCAAAAAAAAATTTGGATATTTTTTTAACAAACTGTATCGAGTGGAGTCATTTTTGCCTTTATTGGATGCCTTGAAATCCTCAAAAGTGTATACTCTCTTCAAAAATAGCCATTATGAAAGAAAAAACAAAGATATCAACACCTTAAATGAAGAGAAAACGTGAGAGGATGATGAAAAAAATGGAGACACTCTCTTTGGTATAAAAAAAAAAAAACTTTTTCAATAAATCTGCATGCTATGGACGATGAAAGCAGATACTGCGTCTGGAGTACGCCTACGAAGTTTATTGTTGTAAGAAATCCACAAAATATGAAAATTGTTGAAAGAATTTGCAAAAAGAGGATGCTTTTGCAGGTTTTTTTTTTTTTTTGCTCCATTATTCATTGATGCTCCATTTTTAAGTTTTGATGGGAAAAAGAGAGAGGAAAGAATTACTTTTCTTACGTATAGAATCGTTCTCAAAGTAAAACCATCCTAAGAACTTAAAAAACTTCGCAGAAGATTTTCTCGTGCCAATGAAATTGCCTGAAAAAAAACATCCATAGAGGGTGTCGAAGAAGAGAATAAGAAAAGAAAATAAAGAAGATTAGAATGTAAGATAAACAAGAAAGACATCGCATAGATGAAAAGGAAACAGGAAAGTAAGTAAAGAGTGGTAAACACATCCTTTATAAGATGTTGACACGTAGTTTAAAATAGAAAAAAAAGAATGATGTAACACAGCAGAGAGTTTATCTTTATGCATTTCGTATTTTATTTTCTCTGTAATCCACTCCACTCATGAAAGAAACTCCCACAGGAGGATGACAAGAAACGAGATCTCCGTTATCTCTCGTATCTCTGCCTGATAATGTCCATCTGCAAACCCTCTGTGAATAAAACACTCGCTGTAGAAGTACACAGCAAGAAAAATAGCCAGCATTGTAGAGAAAGTGAGATAATAATTACCCATCAAAGAAAAAATGAAAATGCTAACAGAGAATAGAAAAAAGGAAATGCCAGATGTCAGGAAGAGCGTGAAGAGACGAATGGTTGAAATTTACACGTCTCTCTCCTCTCTTATACATAGAAAAACTACTTCAAACGTTAAGAGTATAAAGGTTTTCCTCGTCAGTACATTTTTTCTCCTACCTGATTGAAAGGAGTGCTTTCAGAGGTTTCTGTGGCTTCATTCATATTAATTCTACTGAGAATCACCGTTGGATCGGTCTCAAAGATAATGCTTTAAAAAAGAAACAAAGGCGATCAGTAAGTCATAAAAGGAGAGAAAACAAAAATATAAAACAGTCATGACCATACTTTTTTCTAAAAATGATTCTATATCTACAGGATTTAAAAAACATGGCCAGGCAAACGATACGCGTATTAGAATTACATTATTCTGCAAAAACTTCTCGTCAGCAGGAAGAGGCAACACAAGGATTCTAAAGACTGACCCTTCATCGATAATTTCATCCAACATAAGAAATACTGCGTCCATATGGGTCAACAGTTGTCGCTTTCCAACATGCCCACTGAGAGACACTCACACTTCTTCATCATACACACAGCCTTGCAAAAAAATTCATTCTATGTAAGCCTCGACTAAGAAATGGGATGAAATGATCAGTAAACACGAAGATATATAAACTATACATCCAAGCCTGTTCCTCTGCCCTCATTTCACAAAATGCGGGCAACATCCCTGCAGCAGATTGCCCCCTGCGATGATAGGCATGCTTTCTCATTTTTCATATGAAAATGATAAGCTAGAGACTGCTTACTTTGTAATCAGAGAAAGAGTTTCGGTTACAGCATTGACCACTTCAAGGAGAAGTAATTCATTTTCATTAGGATCGCCAATAATACATACACAAATATCTTGTAAAGAGCAAAATAAAACGAGATGCTCTTCAACCATCAAGATTTCCACTGAAAATAGATAAAAACAAAAGAAATAGTGCATAGTCCTCTTAGTATGCAGGTTTTCTTGCACAGAGGGAACCGTAGGCATCTCACACAGAAGCGATGCACAATTTGTTACTTTCCATAACAATTGAAAACGTATTGAGAATAAGCAAATAGAGACATAAAATTATCCAGAAAAAACGTATGTTTTAATGCGCATAAGGACACACAAAATGAAGATTAAAAACAGCCAAAACTTCCCCGCATTGATTACTACAACACTCTGCTCCGCCTACACACATTCGAATAGATAGGAGCCTCTGTGCTCAAAAAGGAAGCTTTTCTGAAAACCAGTGCTTTCGTATTCGGTAAAGGATATAAATAAGAATGCGTAAAGAAAAGTAAACCAAGCAAAATAATTGTAGGGGTGCTAAGAGTCGCATTGGAGAAAGAGATAAAAGCATTAGCATCTGTCTAACAGAAAAGTAGTTTGAAGCAGGAAATGAAAAAAAGCTATACGATTGAAAAAATAGCTTATGAATAATTCACGTCCTAATTAAAGGGGATAGAAAATGGAAGCACATTGAGCGAGGAGAACCAATCTCAAGAAAAATACTTAATATGATTTAAAAAGTAACAAGAAGTGAACTCTAGGTCAGAAAAGTCAATTCCACTTCCTAGCAAAGCAATAACAGGCGACATTCATCTTCCTCTCCTGACAAAATATTTGCATAAACACGCTGTCTACACATCGATGTTTTTCCTTTTCACTTCTTACCATCGGGCCGTCCAGCTAATTTATTGGCCTTCTGCATCATTTTTTTTTCGAATTGTATTTGTGAGGAATATCGCTCAAATGATTTGGGGCAATCACTACGATTATAATATTTCACAGCAAGTCGCCCCCCTTCCGTATCAAGGATACAAATGCCGATTACTTGGCGCAACATCTTATCAATAAGTGGCAGCTAAGCTTTGGCAAAGCAGTACTAAATGATGTCGTGGATAATTCTTCACAGAAGAGAGATACTTTCATCCACCGAGAAGAACTGAAATAGCATATTCTAGAAAATATGGAGAGCTTTCTCGGATATTGAATAGCAAATAAAAGGGAGTTACATATGCGGAAAGAAAATAAAGTGCCTACGATATAAACAAATCCCACGCCAATTATTGTCACTAATCAATGTTTAATACAAGGCCATTCCCAAGTGAAAAGGAATTTTTGAAAATTCTCCCGTAAAATATAGTCACTGGGCGAGAAAGTGTATTCCGGTTAACCTGTACTATAGGGATAAGAAGGGCGCAGAGTAACGCAGAAGGTGCACTCTTAACACTTTTAACATATTATTTATTGCAAGTATCATCTTACATAAAAGGAGGATAATGCACAATTTGGGAAAACTGAAAGAACGAAGCATTTAGCAGTAAAACAGCACACAACCTTTCGAGTTGTTAATAACGTAGGGGTAACAAAAATGTCGCCTTATGCAGCGAGTCGAATATGTCTATCAATACTCTGGGATCGCCGCTATTCAGATACGAGTAGTTGTTGCTTAAATTACGTTTCACTGTGTGCGGTGTCCAGTCCCCATAGTAACAGTTTTAAGCCTGCTTTCTTTATAAATAGGTACAAGAGGTGAGAAAGAGTGAAAGCAGGTTGCCTTTTTGGAAGAAAGTACCTTCCAACAAACAAAATTTTGTGTGCGGTAACTATTTTTCAGCAATGTGAGAAAAAAGCGTTCTTTTCAGTTGCTTCCAATGATACTTGCCTCGAACTGTTTTTTTTAGCAATTACTTCTTTCCTAGTAGAGAAGCCATATTTTAGAACAAGAGATGAAACAATTTTGGATGAATGGGTTCGAAAAATCGAATCACTTTTTGAGAGAAAATTTATAAAATTCTCAACTTTTTAGTAAGCGAGTAAAACAGCCATCATGCTGCTACTACAACCCGGCAAGTTTTAGTGGGTCATTAGGAGTGAGAGAAAATATTAAAAAATGCATATTTTGTTCAGAGCATAAATATTTCACAATTTAGGAGATTCAACTAGTCATGCAACAACAGCTATAAATCAATGTAAGGCAAAATTCGACAAAAAAAATTGCTTTGAAATAAATTAAATGACAACTGTAGACACAACAATTACATTATACCAACCCTGGCGATAATGACAATATCTAACGAGACTCGCGCGGAGCAATAAATGATAAAGTCGTAACATTTACATAGCAGCCGCGAGTTGCAATAACTTCACAAAATGCCCAAACTAACCCTGCACACAACTCAGCACATTTTCAAGAAAAGAAAAAAATAAGTTTATTCTTGATATTCCGCTTTTTTGAAGAAGTGGTTCCTTTTAGAGTATTCGATTTTTATGATTCTGCCTCGTTTGGTTTTTCCGTGGTGTATGTGAGGGAGGATAGCGCTTTGCCTCATGAAATTGAAATAACTTTGAGAGCACGTGCCATTTTGTAGTGTAGTCGCTGCGCTACACTGGGAGAAGGTTTCTGTTTCTTTTTCCGTTATTATTGACGCGTTATGTATGATCGTGACGACATATCGTTATAAATTATTCTTCTATTTTGGTACGTAAGGTATGTACAACGTATCAGATAATACGTGTAAGTTAACATAGTTGCTGAAACAGATAGAATTACGACAATGGAATGATACAAAAGTTCCCAAAAAAATAGCAGTACCCTATTTACACAAAAGTTTAATTGCACAAAAGTTTCTGACAATCTTCAAAAAGTGACGGCGTGAAATTTCGGACCGAAAAGTAACGTGTGACCATGGGATTTTCTGTGAGCTGCTCGAACTAGAATTAGTCACGTTCTGCCAGTCGTGTGCTAAAGACTTCGACTGAAGTAGTTCTTTTGTGCAATAGGGTGTTAAGTAGGTTGACTCTACTTTGTTGGTGAGGGGGGTATTCTCGCTAATTCGTATAATGAAACATAAACTTATTTTCCGCTAATAACTTCTGTTTGCGGAACGAAGTAAGGGAATAGGAAAAGTCATTTACTCCCTCATGCACCTACTTACAATAAAAAGAACCAAAAGAATAATCTCTCCATCTCTACGTTATTACTACTCTCTCATTCTCTTCCTCAACGGTGTAAAAATCAGTGCATCCTAGTTGCGGGAAACATCGGGGAAATAATCCCGTAATTTTGATTCCTCCGATATCGAGGCCCAATGTTACATCGCTTTATCTCCACTGTGGGGTGGGAGAGGAACGGGGAAACTATGGATTGTTGGTTTAATTAGTTTAGGAAAAATAACTACGTAGTAGAAAGGTAGTTCCAGTAAATGGACAATAAATATAATAATAAAAAACACTAATTAAAACGGGTGTCCTGCTCTGTCGCGGTACCACTGTTACATAACGCCATAAATTGTAGTACCCGACAAAAAAGAGAAATGCTTAAATAACATTTAAATTCTTTTTCCTGTTTGTAACTATGTAGAAGTAGAAAGGAAGACTTTTCCTCTTCAATGTAATATATTCTTTCAGATTCCTGTGTGGATGATTGGTTTAAGTAAGATTATAGGGTTGAGTTTCTCTCTGACTCTGCATTTGTTTTTAGCTGAAGGTAGTTTAGTCATGGTGCAAACATTAGCAGTTTAATCGTAGCCCCATACCTTTATATTTATGCTTCATGTTCTGCGTGTAGAATAGTGCGATGCATGCTGTAGTGACGTTTATGTAATTAAGTAATACATTATTCATAAGTATAACGCTTAAACATGTGGGGCGTAGTTAAATCGTTGGAAGTAGCAATTAGTAATATAAAGATCGTTCTGTCTGTACAAAAGTATTTACACAAAAATAAACCTAGTCTCTCAGAGTGATGACGAGAACAGAAATATTGTTAGACCTTACTGCCTCATCTACCTCTAGTTTCTTTCGTCTCTAGCTGAAAGCGTCAATATTATGCTTGGCAAATCGGGGAATACTAGTCCTGGTTACAGTTTCCCTTCGTCAATGCAAAAAACGAAATGTTATTAAGTAATGAACTACGCTACACTCTCTGAACATAGAACTACATGGGCCGCAGGATTGTTTAATTATTACTCGCGCTCACTAAATCAAACCGTCGAGATCATTACTTTATGATTAGCAAATCAGGACATGGATTCTCTGATTACAGTTCCTGTTGACACAAAGATATAGGCATTGTTGGCCTTTCCATCAATAGTGAATGTTGCTTTTAAAACAGCATTTCGCTATCCAAAATTGCTCCAAGAAGTAGACGTGTTTTTTTCGGTGTAAATTAAGATTTTGGCACGTTCCACCAATCAATAACTATCTGCCTCTGCTCGTTAAAATAATCAAATATTTTATGCGGTAGGAAAGTACAATAAATTTCCATAGAATTCATGAAGAAAACTGTTGCTCTACACTTCCTATATTAAAAGAAGGAATGTGCGAATTAAAACTTCGAGCAATGAAACAACAAAGCTCACTCCCCTTTCCGTAGAATCTTCTATGCTACATAAAAAAAACGAAAAGAGCTCACCTTAAAACATCATTCTTAAATCCTTTGCTATCCTGTCCTCTTTGGGAATGTTTGCAAGAGTTACATAAATATCAAGGGAGTTTGCTGAAGGAAGGTTAATTAACATGGTACGTCTATACGTCTACAGATTGTGGACGCTAGTTGCTACGCGGCGAAATAAGTTATCGATTAAGATAAAAAAAGTGTGAAACAAATTGCGATGCAAGTAAAGGAAAAATAAAAACAGTGTAAAGTGGCACAAGTAATTTGTAGCCTAAAATACTTGTAACGCCAACATTAGCGCAATTCTTTTAAAAACTTGACTTAATGTTTGGATAATGCTGAGTCTGCATAAGAGAAATATTCTAAACAAAGGCAAGAAAATGATATCAGTAAATATCTTAACTATCTTGACACCTTAGAATCAGCGAAATCAATGATGTATGGCCATTTTGAGAAGAATATTCATAATACGGAATCCGTTAGTTACATGCGCTGTCCCAATATGGCTTTACCAATTACAAGTGCTCGTCAATAATTACATCCATTCTAATAAACAAAAAGACAACTGTTGTTATTCCAGATAAAATACAACATGTTTGCAGGTATGTTCTGATAAATAATATACCCGCACAGAATTATTTTCTGGCTGCAAGATCCACGAGCGTCTGCTCGGGGAGAAACCTTGCGATTTCAATCGTTTCTCAGAGGTTATTCATGCGGTGTGAACGTTAGCAAACCTCAAAATATAATTCCTACGTATGAATTTCCTTCCAGTACTAAATTACTAATTCCTTCTCCAATCTCTTTATGCTTAACATCTACGAAAACGTACTTCCACGGAGCTTTCTTCTCATTCTAAAGGGATGATTAAATGGCAGCTGCGTCATTTTCGCTCTGTCACAGCATAGGGGCTCAACACGGTCATTGTCTCGCCATTCCTTCTCACTTCATTGAAAATCCTAAGTGCGCAGAAATTGTCCGGCAGCGAGAAATTTTCAAATCGGTATGTTTCAGTCGTGTAGGGGAACTTCGTTTTACTCAACGTGAGCCCAACTGTGGAAATCACTCGTTTATACCGACTCCCACCTTTGCTCTACTCACACATCAATTACTGAGTTCTGAGCATGTTTTGCCTCCCCTTTTGAAGCAAATAGAGCACGTGGGGGTTTTATCATACCCTCTTGGCGATATACTACAATTTGGAAAGAGCAGCATTGTAAGAGAGAAGGGTGGGCAAAACGCGACACAAGGCAATGCCGCGTCTTCTAGCCATCGAGGGCCTTCCTTATCGCTCTCAACAAATGAGGAAGCGGCTCATGGAGCAAAAGGTGATCGTGTTTTCTCTGCAACTTGCAAAGCTTATGGCGGTTTTCATCCATTCATGGTGCATTTGTCTGTCCGAAATTCCCTAATATCGCAATCTATTTATGGTACTACAGAATGCTTGAAGGTCGAATCCTCTGCCGGTCGTGTGTCCGTTACTCCTCAAGACTTCACTGAAGCCATTACCTTGTTGCGCCCGCACATTGTAACGGTAATTGCAGAAGAAATTCCTGCTAATACACTGTCAATTAGTGATCGCCGACATAAGCGCGCTATTGCAGGGGCTTCACAGTTTCTTTGTGATATTGTAAATGTTTCCCCCTTATTATCTCTTGAAGACAATCCATCCACTGTTGATAAATTTCACAGGGTGCTCCCCTCCGCAATGGGAGAGCATGGCCTTGTAATGAATGATGAGCCATTGCATGGAATGGACCGGAAAGTCAATCATTCAGCCGCAAATCGAACTTCGTTTGCTTCAAATACTTCCAACAAACCATGGCATCCCCTTTTACTCGCAAATCTACAAGGTGGTGGTAATAGTGAATGGTGCCGCATTGCTGCTGAAAATGCCCTTCCTTTTCTAGAAAGCAAAAGTATTGATGGTTTCTCATTAGGGGGATTTGGTTATGGTGAAAATCTTTGTAAAAGGAAAGCTTGCATTAGTTCCTTACTTTCTGTTCTTCCGATTGGCCATCTGCGCACTCTACCATTAGGTACAGGATCTGCAATAGAAATATTCCATGCAATTGCACTTGGTATCGATCTTCTGCAATGTAGCTACCCCTTCTCGGGGGCAAAGCATGGAATTGCTTTCAATTTTTCTACTGAGATGCCCATTAGCGAGGAAAACTCCCATTTTGCTAATATAAATCGCAAGCCGCCTATTAATCCGATAGAACGAGATAATTCAAAGCAATTGTTGGACCTTTCTTCGAAGCGAGTAGTAGAGATGTGTGAAGTTTACGATGTAAATAGTTGTAACCTTACTTGGAAAGAGCGGCATTTAAATCTCATGGATTCTTCATTTGCTACTGACTTTCAGAAACTTTCGGAAGGTTCACCGGTAGCGGAATCCCGTGCTTATATACATCATCTTTTGACATGCGAAGAAATGCTTGGCTACGTTCTTTTGAATTTGCACAATATCTATTCCTTTGCATGCTTATTTGAACAAATTCGAAAATGTATCATTGAGGGATCTTTTCCAGAATATGTTCAGTGGTTTTTACAAACTCAAATGAAATAAAATCATATTCAAATTGGCGATGTATGAACACATTTGCACTTACTAGCGAGAGGAACGAAAAATAAAATATCAGGAGATCGACATTTTTTTCATTACTGAGAAGATTGAAAATTTATTATTTGAATAAGCGGTGACGAAGATGAGTGCCTATGCGTATTCGTTTGTAGTTCGTATATCTTCCCAGAATTTCGTAGAGAATCAAACGTATTTCTAGGTTCTACGCAAAGCAGCAGATGCAACTAAGGTGTGCTTTTGTTTATAATTATTTCTTCGACCGACAATTTTACCCCAGTTAACCTATAGCACTTCTTATTGACAGTAAGAGGTTTGCAAAAAATATGTTTTCACCTGCAAATTTTTAGCGAAATGGACTACTATTAAAAAAGGAACTGTGCCGAAGTGACTGATTAAACAGTAGACTACTCGAAACATGTAGTGAAATGTAAGTACCTGGAGAATAACATATTAATAAAAATTTGCTCTACGTATTTCATCCCTCACGAAAGTTCATTTCTCATTCGATTTATTATTATTGTTTTGTTCAGCCTTTTTATTACAAATGTCTTGTTCATTTTTTATTTGAAAGAAAATCAAAATGATCGTTTTTGATAAGAAAGAGACATCTCGTTTGTAGCTAATGTTCCCTCTTCTACATAAAACCAGCCTCATCGTCGCGCGGAAGCTTACAGAATTTGAAGGCATGCGTGAGGTATATACTTCGTTGTTGAAAAGAGGAACAAATTCCGCTCAAACATAAAATACATTTTTTCAAGAAATCAAGCACTGCTAAAGAACAGTTCTGACAAAATATTGTAGTTTTTCCACGAGTAAATGATTGCTTGCATCTAGTGTATCTCTAGAAGTTGGAATGTCGATAGCTATCCTCACGCTATAAGAACTCAATGGCCAATCGAATTATTATATTTGGATCAATAGGTAATGGGTGTATTTTACGTTCACTTTCTAATTTAATAGAACCAAGTGTTTCTTTACTTTTGCTTGTTCGTGTCGTTGTGCCAAAATTGCACTAGAGGAATTTTACTTATTTTTCTGCTGTAAGGGCTTTCATCTTTACTTTGATAATTATTGTTTATTTAAAGTATCTACCACTGTGATTTGCTTTGTTCTTATGGTGATTCTAGCTCATTCGATTTTATCTTATTAACCCTACGGCTCCCCCCCACATCTATCTGTTGACCTATATAGAGGCAATAAATGCAACCCTAATTTAACTGTTCAAAAGGGACATTTGTTTATTTCATACAGGAAATAATCCCCGTTAAATAGACATTAGGAAGAGATTGTATGTAATTGTTCATAGTGGCATAATGATACAGTACACTTTTTACATTACTCATATTAAAGGATTATACACTGAAGAAAAAAGGGGTGCAAAGGCATAGGTATGGTGACGAAGGGTCCGTGGCTTTTGAATGGGCATATATCTCTGCTATGATTTTTTGTATTTCTAAATGCAGAATATATTGTAACCACCTAGTAGTGGCATTCTGATTTATAATTTGTCGCTAGAAACCTTTTGTCGGCTCTCTTGCTGTGGTAAATACTCAGCACTTTGTGTGCAATCATTGTTGAAATTTCTGGTTGAAAACATACCTTTTAATAGCATATACTTGCTGTGTGTTTATTTCCTGAAAGCATCGATGTGACGGCTGACATAAATTTCTCGGTTATTCGTTTCTTTTGCAATTATTGTTGAAAAAAAGGAATGCCAATGGTTTTTGAGAATAAAGTATATTTCCTTTTTTTGCAAATTTGCAGCACGAGGCACTAACCGCTCGAAAAACCAATTCATCATGCTGACATTGTCACCTTTACATCGACAACCGGATAAATTACAAATTATCCTACTGGATGCGAAACTGTTCAATGAGAGTGAGCTATGAATATGGAATGACGATCAATCCAGAACAAAGCGAAATGAAATACTGCGTTTTGACAATATTTGATTTGGCAGCAGAGGAGGAATATAACGGCGAAAGGGGAAGGTATCGAAGCAACACACCCATTTTCGGGCCTCCTTGATTCTTTGCTGTAGCTTTTGGAACTTTGAAGTCATAGCGTGCACGTTCAGCGTCCCGAGCTCGCCAAACTGTAGAGAGGGTACGCAATACATCTGGTTGCACTCCATCCCCGTACGATGGAGAAGTATTGACAGAACTACATCGTAAGCAATCTCCTTCTTTGATAAATTCTGCCGTCCCTATACTTACGGAAGTCCATTGCAACTCATCAAAGGAAGGAATGCCATCGACAACAAAATTTGCACGGAATCTACAAAAAATTATTGAAGAAACTGAAAAGAATTCATATGCCATTACTCGAACATAGTCATTTGCGAAACAACTGCGTCATCAGCATGTATCAATTCCGCATTTATGGAAATTTATCATGCAAATTGGATCTATAAAAAATAACTTAATATAAAACAATGATGTAATACAATTAAGCTATACATTTCGCATAATTTATTTGTATCTCATCTCGCATATTTACTATATTGAATATATCCATAGTCTTTTGCAAACAACGAAAATGTTCCTGCAAAAGTAGCAAGTTTGCTTTGAGAAAATAACCTTTATTTGGATGCTCTATTTGAAGATTTATTGATAATCACAGTAAAAGATGAAAATATAATTTGCGCATATGCACAATTGCAAAAGAAAGATTGATTTAGTAAGTGAGAGAAATAAAGCTGCCTGAAAGAAATGAAGAGATTTGATAGGAGTAGCTACGTAACCATTGCTACACTCTCTGCTGTAAATACAAAGTAGAGGTTATCAAAGTATACAGAATTAATAAAGAAGATAAAACAGAAGATTAATTATTTTTTCAATTTGTGTAGCAAAGTGAATTCTCTAGTAGCTTCGTAAAGATCAAAAAGTAGCCACCATTGTGAATAACATTTTTTGCTATGTTTAGTCGTCCGTATGATGGCGCAAACTCAGGATGAAAAGAAGCAATGTGATCACGCCTCATCCAAACGTCCCAAAATCGTAAACATGTATGATTTAGAGTGCACATGCACTAAATTTTATCTTCTTCCTCTCCAGATACTTCGTTTGTCTTTTTTAGAACAAATAATAAGAAATGTTGCAAAATTAATGCTTGCTTCATTCGACTTTGAACACATTTCGCTCTTTTTGTTTCTATATTTCAAAAGATTATGACATGAACCGTAATATAAAATCAACAAACCTTTCAATTTCCAAGGAAACAGAAAAATCCTTTTGCATCGCATTCAGGGTGTTAGCATTCAAAAGTAGTAGAGGTGCCTGATTCACAAAAGGGTTACAAGAAACAGGAAAAGAGAGCGGTCGAGGACAGGAGAAAGAAACTATATCTGAGGTAGCTTCAAATGAGAAAGCTGCCCTCACGCAAACGTGCAAGGACGATGTACGCATCCACCAATCTGTTGGTTCACCCGCAAACAAAAGCATATCGCCAAGCAAACCCTTGCAATACCAAGGGGAAAATCCTGTTTCTTTGATTGAAACCTTCGAATTAGCTGTCACCTCAGAGCCAAAAGATTGAGAATGTGAAAACTGCACACTAAATTTCGATTCTGGTAATAGCCATATTCTGTTTTTCGTTGCATTAGGAGAGGAAATAATAGTCAAAGGCACAACATCGTCGTCAGATTCCTTGATGTTTCTAGGATCAGAAAAAGGGGAGTGGGTGCTAGACAGATTTGAAGAAGCACCAGGATCCAAAAATAAAGAAAGAGGGTTTTTCTGAGAATAAGAATGCATGCCCTTTGCTGCCATCAATGAAGTATCCGAAAACAGTTCCTGGGAAGGGGAACAAGATTTGAGCGCTTCGCATTCTAAAGAAGTAGAACGTGTTGGCAACGGCGAAGAGTGTAGTATAGGAGGCATCCATGAGAGCAATTGCTCCGTCGTTGGTTCATAGCCTCCGTTAACCAGTTGTGCAGCATCTTTAATAACAGAAACAAGGTATCGCCATTCCAAGGGGGAGCAAAGTGGAAGCGCCAAAGGGGCTACGGAGGTAGCTGAATTCTCGCTCACATGGGAAGGAGAAGTATTTTGAGAAAGCAGATTATGAGAGCTTTCCGCTAATGCACTTGGAGGAACACCATCAGCAGGCGTTGAATCAGCGCTCAACACTAATAAGGGCACCAAATTATCAGCAAATGAGAGATTTGTAGAAAAACCTTGTTCTGAATCGACAACTGGTAAGTACACATCCGTACGAATTCTAGAGAGTGCCGGAATAGCCCGTTTTGATATCAAACGAATCCTACCCTCTCTGTAGTACTCCATCAGGCAGTATTGACGATCCCACAAAAGACAACTATTTCGAGTATCAAGCATCCATGACACTGTGGAGATACCTGTACAACCTTTCAGTGGATAGAGGGTGATAGACCGAAGCCATCCTTTGCATTGCCGCTCCACTGTAGGGGGCGCCATCAAATTATCTTTCATAGTCTCTACCGAGCACATCTTTTCCATTGGATTATCACCTTCTTTTGGAATCGATTCTCTGTCATGAGAAATCGAAAAGATAGCATCTTGAATAGAAGAATGAAACTCAGAGCATTTCTTCATCGATTCTTCCATGGCTTTCGGCTTCTCTGTAGCAGGAATGGCTGAAAAGATAGCTGCATCGTCTGTTTTTAGGGAAGCAGGAGAAGGAAGAAAAGTCACGGTGTCTGGTGAGGATCGTCCTAGAAATTCACAGACTAAAAACAGGATAAATCGATCTACATCCTTTTTTATAGAAGAAAAACCAAACGAAATACGAACGCATCCTGTTGGACAACCCTTTAGTATATCCATATAATCTCCACAAACATGCCCCATCTCATAATGTAGCCGCAAATTCTTGTCGGTAAGGTGTAAATGTTCTTGGCAGCCTCCTATATTACAATGACAGCCTACACGCAATCGTATATTCCAATACGCAGCACGTAAACGGATAAATGAATGAGGAATAACAGATCCATCCTTATAATGAAGGATAAATGCAATAGTGGGTCCCTGGAGATCTCTCCACTGTGGGGATGCATGCTTTCCAAAAACAGTGCAAAGATGAATCCCTTCTTTTAATGTGCCAATCCTACTCAAAAAACTATGGGTATTTCGTGTTTTCTTCTTCTGAAAGCGTCTTAATTTAGTCTCCAGAGGAATCAAAGCGCAAGGATAGCGAGTACCGTCAGGAGGATGGCGAAGAGATATCATACGGAAGTAAGCGTATCGTGTGACAGCCATGGTGTGGTCACATAGTTGCTTTCGAGAGAAGGCATGACCATAAATTTCATCAATTGCAAAAGGAATAGACAAGATAGCCTGAAAATTGGGGGTACCCCTTTCTAATGAACCCACTAAGTCTTGCTTAGGAACAACAAAATCAGAAAACGCAGACATAGCCAAGACACTCCCGCCTCCAAAATAGTGATGCCGCAAAAGGAAAGAACTCTTGTGGCGTACGAGTAGAGCACCTAATCCTGTTGGGTATCCAAATATCTTATACATCGATACAACCACAAAATCCACTGGCCACTTCGACAAATCGATCGGATACGAAGCAGCCAATTTAGCAGCATCAAGAAGAACATACCATTTTCGTTTAGGCGGAGTGTCTTCATTCGTACCCCTATTTGAAGAACCAGAAGAGAATTGCCTATTTAGTAGGCTTTTCAGAGTGCTAAGATCGGGCCTCTCTCCACTCAAATTGGATTCACCCGTTAGTGCGAGTAGATTCTTATTCGATGGGAGCATAGGAAAATACATTCGTTTACGAATATTTTCTGTATGACTATCAAGGCAATAGATTGCAGGAGTAAGCGAGTCTTCTTGCCAACTGGGACTGGATTGCTCTCCTGATAATGAAGGCACGGATTCAAATGATTGAAAGCAGTGGGTATCTCGTGAGATCTTTGGTACATCCACAAAGGGAGATACACAAGGCATTCGAGATTCTGTGAATGGCCTTGCATCTACAGGCGAAGCAATGTCTGGGGAAAGAGAAGAGCACACAAAAAAGTTCGTCATGCCTCTACTGGTTACACAATTAAGCGAAATGGGCTCTGTACCATTCAGTCCACTCCATCCACTATCTGTACTCCCCATCTGCAATGGTACAGACCAAGCGAAGGCCCCTTTTTGCATAGCTATTGCTCGCATTCCTAGTAATGACGTATGGCAATCGGAGGTATAAGCAAAGACACTTTCCTCTTCAAAAGGAAAGGACTCCGCTAGGAGTCGAAGTGCATCAGTGGCTCCCGAAGTAAAAATTAGGCTGTATTCCATTGAGTTGTCTCCTAAAAAGTTGAGTAATTGCGCTCTTATTAAATCGATCCATTGCTGTGCATGAGCTTCACTGTGCGGATTCCCAATCGTGGATTGAAGTAGGAAGCCCATAAACTTCCTCACCAGAGATTCAGGATAAAGCGTGCATCCTGCATGATCCAAATATGTGCAGGGGGACAAGCGTATGCACCGCTGTGCAAGCATAGCAAAACCTGTCTGCAATTCCTGCCACAAGGGTATGT
Source organism: Cardiosporidium cionae (assembly GCA_015476325.1). Taxonomy (NCBI): domain Eukaryota; phylum Apicomplexa; class Aconoidasida; order Nephromycida; genus Cardiosporidium; species Cardiosporidium cionae. Next base: position 36,291 of record JADAQX010000431.1, read on the forward strand.
AAGAGGGAGAGAAAAAAGGGGAAGTTTCCACATATCGCAAGGAAGTTTCAATTGGCCAATACACACTTGGAGAGCTGTAGTTTATTCGAAAAATGTCTTTTTTTACTAGTTGCAATGGCAATGGACGATTGCAAGCGAAAGAAAAGAAGCAATGTAAGGAAGACGGCAAACGGGACTTACCATTTTTTGCGTCATAATTGATACTAGCTTTTGAAATGCGACAAAATTCTCGCCGCCGCCACTCCTCCACTCCCTCTAGATAACCGAGCAAATGCAAGAAATCCATGAGCAACGAATTTTGTGGGAGATATAAACATGACATGCAATCATTTACATGTTATGAAATCGTAATTCAGGGGCGAACCATCTCGGTTGCATAGCATGCTTCTTTTTCCTTCTGTATTTCAGTCACCTCATATACGGTAATGGAAATTGGATATATTTCACCATTTTAATTCAGTGATAGAAGCGATCGACTTCACCCCGGTAAAAAAAATATTACACATCTTCAATCCAATTCATATACTGTTTTTTCAAACTCATACTAGAGTCAAGTGCAAGAAACAATGACGAAACAAAAATATCACTGCGATGACATAGTAAAAAAAAAATAAATACAAAGGAATTGGCAAAAAAATTTCAGAACGCTTCATATTCATGACATGCTGTGCGAGTATGTACTAGAATGTTCTAGAAAATGATGGATTGAATATAGTTTCCGTATTCTCGAGAAGAGCAATGCCGAAAAATCACAGGAGCGCACTTTAGCAAAAGCAGACAGTAAAACACCTCACTTTCAAACAGTGCAAAAAATAGCACAACGCTCCGGACAAAATGCAATTCTTTTACAAAAATAGTATAAGTCTCCACTACTGAATGATGGACTGAAAAAATAATACTGGGTCATTCAGAGCAGCGAACATCAAATTAGGCAATGATATAGAAAGTGCGAAGTGATTTTTCAAACCAATCTCACTCCTTATAACGAGTGCTGCAAGAAAAGTTTCAAGAAAATAGCATTTTCACAAGGTGAGAGTACTGAAGCCATCCGCAGATAAGCTTTTCTTCTATTAACAAATCACATTCACCACAAAGTATTCTCGGTAGAAATTCTAATTCTTTCTTGTGGCTACCTTTTGAAATGCTTCATGTCATATTCATCAAATTTTAAAAAAATTGGGTGCTCCAATCGAAAATGTGAACGGTTCATCAGAGGATGTACAATAGATGACAATTTTCTAGCGAGAGTTGTGGGATGTTGCAGAAGTTCTCGCAGATATCAACGTAAAACAATTCAGGACACACTGCGTAACTTCACACGTGAGCAACTAAGGCAGCAACTTCGTTGATCCAAGATAACTTTTTCAAATTTGAAAATAAGGGAGTAGCTTTAGCACTAATAAAAAATTGTAATGACTTAATGACTAGAACAAAGCTAATCTTTCCCCGGCTAAAATACCAGCAGCCTTGCTTTCATTTGCTCCCATCAAAAAAGGCATCGAAATGATACTACTTCTAAAGAAATGCATTTATCGGAAGGATGTCAACTAAACGAAAAAATTCAAAGGAGAAAAATAATAAAATAGATACCAGTTACCAGAAGAAATTTGCACACTTTTCTCTTAATTAATATTGCGAGTAATGCTGCTTCTACCATCCTACTTTTACGCCAATCTGTGTTGTTACGTATTGACTTGTTGTCATTACAGTATATACAAATAACAGCAAGGAAACCCAAGATGAGAATAATAAATGCAAAAAGGTTGCACTCAAAGGGTATTTCAATTGCGAATTAAGTGATTTACAACTTTCGTTTAGCATTTTGTAATTGGTATAATGAATTACTGTATCTATGATAGTGGTAAAAACAGAGGATGGAAACTACTTTCGCGCATGATTTTTTTTACCTTATTCCCTTATATACATTACACTTCAAGTCGACTTTGGAATAAGAGCTTACTTCTCCGTTGCGTAACAACTCGCTCCCACATCCTGTAGCACATTGTACTGTATGTAATTAACGTTCATTTCAACAACGCGCCTCGACACCTAGCCCAGCAACACCCCAAATAGGATAGCTTAGAGAGGGATGCAGAAATAATTCTGTTTATCAAGGATGTATTTTTTCTATTGTTCCTGTTGTGTAGATGCTACATAGAACGATAGAACAGGTTTTGTTTTTCCACTTTCAAGTTTATCAACGTACAGCTTTTCGTTTTCAAAAAAAGAAGTAAGGAGTGAGCTTCTTTCTTAATAACAATGCATGTAATATAAATACTTAACTACCACATCAACGATTTGGTTAACTAGCTAACCAAAGTCAAGTAACATCGATTGGCGAAACGTGATTGAATTCTGAGCAATCCTTACAAAACAAAGCTACTTTTGCGACTAGAGTAACTGCCAGTGAATTAATGATATCATATAGCAATGATGGCAACTTTGCTTCACAAACCATTTATTCAGAAGCAGTTCTTTGTGATTGCGCTATGTACTCTGTGGGAGCTCAACGTTGCAAATTGATAGAGATAGATGCACTCCATGCTAGGAAAACCCTATTGTGCAATAGATAACATTTATATATTAAAGCGGTTGTTTAGAATGGGGCGCGTACAATTAAATTGTACAGTACGGCATGGTTTCTTATCAGAAACTCTAAAAAATGAAAATCCTATCTCATGTAATTTCGATCAATGTAAAGTGAAAAATAATAGCCGCCCGCTTGCGTCGAAGAACTGACTAAGAAGCTGTGGCAGCCCAATATTACGCAGCTGCGTGAATTCGCTTGCATTTGAGTCTCCTCAAAAATTAATTGGTATTAAATTACTGTTAACAGAAAATTTTGTTGAGCAAACAATGGAAGTTCATAACATAAATAATTTTGACACTCATGGTAAATACAGTAGCGAAAATTTCCGAAGGACTATTCTTACAACATTTTTAGTATAACCAGTTTAATTCGATTGATGATATCACACAATATGCAAAGCGGAATTTGCTTGAGGTTTGTTTAACGTTAGCAATAATAAAAATTTATAAAATAGATTGAGAAGTTATTTCAATGGATAAGAAACTCTGATATTTCCAATTAATTGCGTGAGTAATACTGCGCAGCTACAAAACACACGAAGTTATCAAAAGAAAAAGCATGCAAGAGGGCACTAAGTAAAAATTTAATTAGAACAAAATCGACACTTGTATAAATAAAGAAACAAAACGCTACAGCAAGAATATAAATAAATCAATTTGCTAGATAAAGTAAAATTTTACAAAGTAAACGGAGTGATATATTACAAAAATTTGGAAGAAAGGCAATACAATCTCAATACGTACTCAAATGCCGTATTATTTCCCAAATAACATTGCAAGTAATTTTGATTTCAATCGGTGTACATCATCTCTCTGGTAAACCAGCCAAATTGTTCAATTTGCACTGATGAACTTCTTTCGTGATCAAGTGTTTGATATATCATTTAATTGAAATTGAAAACAGTAATTCCATAGTAAATTGACAGAAGATTAATGCAAGTTTTCGCCATTATAAAATCACTATGCGATTCTTCATAAAATTGAAGTATTTCAAGCACATTTCTTTCAACTTCCAACTAACATTAAAATAACATGATGAATTTAAGAAACTAATTGCTGGTGCAACGTGAAAAGAGAGCATTACCACATTAAACACGCGTTAAACATATACCATTCCATACCTTACAAAACCATACAATGACCGATAAAGACATAAATGAAATAATTATACAACAAAAGGAACTTCAAACTAATCATAAATAAAAAGATTTTTGATTATTTGTTTGCCATGTGAAACACAAGACTAAAAAGCATGACTTTTATCGCAAATATATTTAGCCTTGCAGCAAAATTACGAAAAACTTCGCTTCGTACGCAACGATTAAAATGATAAGTTTACAAACAAATGCTGGCAACCTCCGTAAGGCATGATTAGAATTTGTCTACCTGCTAAGTCCTCTACCTATTTATCCTATATACAAATACACAAAAAGGAAAAACAAGTGGATTACAATACCTTTTTAATATCCATCACATTCCTGCGGTATCAAAACCAATTGAACTAATTAAAATTAACCTTTTATTCGCGTAGCGAGAGTTGTGCTTGTCTGGCATCGGTTATTTGTCCCGTATAAAATATCATATCGTCTGAGCCCGATGCTTGTCCATTTGATTTCGCCACTATTTGAAATAAAAATGGTTTATTCACAACCATCGAAAGGGCAGCTGTTAGAGATATTTCTGGAGTACCTTCCAAAGGCGGAGCTACACAGTATGCAGGGTGTCCTATGCCACATCTGCCAACATCAATTGTAGCACTATGGTAGACATTATCAACGATAAAATCAAAATAGTTGGGAGAAAAAGAGAAACTAGCCTCTCCCTGAGTGAACATGGAAAGTAGATTCAAATCATGATATACAAGCTTTAAATCAATGGGTTCAGCAGGCTCCGGAATCTCAAATTTGGGCATGAGGATTTCCACTTTGTATGTTTGGAGGGGATCCCTTCGAAGCGATGTCTTCGTAATATCGGTAAGTAATCCATTATCTTCAGACCAGTGCTGAGGAAAAGATAATGCATTAGGAATAAACAAAGCTACTTTCAATCATTTTCCTCACGATGCATGCTGCATAATCAAACATACTCAGGAACAAAGCTCAATTACCAAAATGTGACAAAATTATAACACAAACCTTCAGAAAAGTAGTAAATAAGTGTGCATCTTCTGGCATAAATATTAGCATGGACGTTCCATCTTTTTTGAAGGGTATGCGCGCACCCTTTATAACTCCGTACGGTGCAATGTATCGAAATACATCATAAGAAGGATGTAATGTAGACACTTGCATAAACGTTGCATCTTGTTTCATCATCATCCCATACTGCAGTGAATGAAAAAAGCACAAACTATTAGGAATTTCTCTAAACGGGACGATCCAAGAAGAGCGGAAGTATAGAGTAGATATCGCAATCATTTCAGAATCTGGATTGACACGAGGAAGAATGTTACGTTGAGTTCTTCTAGTTTGCTGGAAAACCCAAGTATTCATTTCTTCCCTTATTTCGTGACTGTCTTGATCAATATCAAGATATTTTACGGTGGTACCATATTTTGACTTTAACAAATTAGCATATACATGGACATTCGCATCGCCCTCCCAAGATTGATCCAACACTACTATCGACAACAAATCAAGCCTAGTACCGTCATCCGACGCAATAGTACGGAAAGAGAGTTCTCCGGTATGCATTCCGAAATCACGCGGATTTAGCTCTTCAAATATTTGATTCTTATGGCACACATTAAAGCAATAATATTCATACTCGCGTAACGAATTTCCTTCAGCCCCTTCAGCATATACAGCATCCATGTAAGCCGCACAAAGAGGACAAATGACAACGTTTTTTCCACCTCCATCATTACCTTGCAGCAATAAAGAGGTAGCACGTTCGTAGAATATTGCGGAGGAATGAACCATACAACTATTTCCTGCATAACAATAAGGGAGATATCGCATGCAGCTCAAAAAAGTCAATAAAGTAATGAAAAGCAAGCGCGTTAGCATATTGGAGACGATGCAAACATAACCCATTTAAACGCTGCAACGTATACAATCTTTCTACAACGTTTTGATCGCAACAGAGTCTGTTATCTCAGGTCCTCAACTTTTCGAAGTGTTCTTCATCAAACCTGCTGCATTATTCTTCGAGCAAAGTCACCAGACGCGTAGTTATCCTTCAATATAAAAAAAAATCCAATAATTGGGTTGAGAGTATACAGATAGATTCACATGCTTTGACCGTGAGTTGACCATACGACAAAGAAATTACGCGAGCCGCGAGTATGACTTCGAGTATAGCCAACGTGAAAGCAGCTTATGTTGTCCTAATCCCCGAACAAAAGCGTGAGATTAATTAATTATGTATTACGCGATGTAGTTACGGAATAGTGATACTGTAACAAGCGGAATTGTAGCGTAAGCGGATAAGTAATGTCTAATTATGTTAATTAATGCTAGGTTACGTAATTAAGGTTTAAGTTAAGTAATTATACCGTGAGTAAGTAGTGTAGGAATGAATGTAACAATTAGATTATTGTGATGGTTTGTAGTGAGTAAGTTCGTAGAAGCTAATACCAAATTGTATGATTGAGAGATCTGTTGTAAACGAGCTATTGCTCATTGAGCCGATCGAATAAGATCCCGGCCGAAATAGAAGTAGAGTATAGGGTGTTGTGGATGAAATAGGCAATAGTTACTTAGTTTTTGTAATGTAATATCCTAAATTAGTCGAGATGAGGAGAAGGACTACTTTTATTGTGAAATCCTAGTTACGCTCTCTAAACAGTGAACTCTTATAACCTC